>VWZE01022160.1:106018-137981 GCA_013396675.1 Eubucco bourcierii
TCCTGCCCCGTGCTGGGTCAGGTACCCGGGTGGCGGCGGGCCGCAGCGTCTCCCTATGCTCCCGGCGGGGCAGTCGCGGCGGCGCCCCGTGTTGGTGTCCGTCCCCGCGACTGCTGGCCCCGCTGCGCTGGGGCGGTGTGCGGGCGGGGGTTGGGGCTGGGGCAGCAGCGAGATGAGACAAACCGACGCCAGGACTGCAAGCGAAAGGAGGAGTGCAGGGAAAAACAGTTTTATGGATGGCTAAACGCTGACAAGTCTTCCCGCTGTTAGAGTTTCTTTCCTTCTCATTTAAGTAGGAGGGAAAAAAAAACCCACCAAAGCCAACAAAACCCCACATGACACGTTTGGAAATACTTTTCCTTTCAGACGTTATTTTCTGTTGAAGAAATCCCGCTCCTGGATATGCTCCCAAGCAAAACGGAGCAGAATTGCTGGGATTTGAGTTTGTATTCTAAACAGGGACTCTGTCCCTGTTTTTTTTTTTGTTTGTTTGTTTGTTTTGGGGGTTTTGTTTTGTTTTGCTTTTTTAAGCTAACGTTTCTTGTTAGCAAGTAACTAACATTTCCAGGAACAATCCCTCGATATGGCAAGTTCTGAATTACTGTAATGTTATCTCTATACCTGGGCAGCTCCTAAGTGGAGGGAACTCGAAGTTTGTTACATTTGTAATAATTCCGATATTGTGCCATAACTCTGTGTTTCCCTGCTTTGATTTTATGGGTGAATTTATGTGTGCTAGTGAGCTCTGTTTTAAAAGAGGCATTAGTGGGAATAAAAATAAATAACACGCACATGGACATGTGCACACAAATGCACACTGTTAATTAATTACTTGTGTTTTATAAGTTAGTGAGAAAGATTTTATGCCCAGAATGGTCAACTTTTAAGTGAATGAGCATTCCCTCGGCAGAAGTGGGAAATGATGTGAGCAGTTTGGGAATGTGTTCGAGTTTACGGTGTTTTAGGAAGGACACTCCAGGTAACGCAAATTTCAGTACTTTGTATCTCTAGCATTTAGAAATGTACATCTCTATACGTGCATGTATATGTGTGATAGGAATAATCTCATCTTCAGAAGTGTAGGCTGCAGAGAGTGCTGCAGAATTCTCCCCCTCAGCAATGGTAGGAGAAATGTCATCACTCAAAAATCCTCATCCGTTTTAATCCAGCCAGACAACTCCCTTCTTTCAGATTTGATAAGTACCAGTGTCTGTCTTGTTCATGTTTGCTTCCTGTTAGATTTTAAAGCAGAGGCTGGAGATATGTTTTGTCATTTGTGTGTTGATTTTTGGTTAGTTTTGGACCTGAGTGGGGTTTTTTTTTGTGTGTGTGTGTGTGATTTTGGTTTTGACTTTTTTTGTGTATGTGTGTGTTTGTTTATTTTTGAGTTAATTTGACATAGGTTAAACAAATATATCAAAAAATGCACTTAAAGTGAATTGTATCAAGAAAGGTATCTTGTAGTTTGGCAGCGGTTCCTATTCTTGTTTGTCCTTTGTGATGAACTGGAAAACATTTTATCCTTCACTTTGTTAACTTGCACATAAGCTGATAAACAGCAATTCTGCAAAGAGTTGCTGGAATTAGGATCAAATGTATTCTATCATGAATCCTTATGATAATCAGAGTTTGTAAATTGACACAAGTGGGGGATAGAATCTTTTATTTATGTGCAGTAACTGGAATGTACACGAAGCTGTCAACTGCACAGTTTTGTGAAGAAGTTGAGTATAAATATTTTATTAGCACACTTGCTCAAGGCCAAGAGACACACATGCACGTGCCAGGTATCTGCAGAAGGTGAGCATGTATGTAGAGGAGTTGAGTAGCACCTTGGATTTGGAAGCTGCTGTCATGGAAATTGGTAGTAGTGTCACCCCATGTTGTCTTCAGTGGATAGAAGACGAGACCCAGCTCGTTAAAACAAGGCTGTAGAAATGTCAGTATAAAGTATCACATAACATCTGAACAGTTAATCCTCCTTTCTCTCCTTTTATTCTTTTACAGACTTTTGGTATCTCACGTTTAAGTCCTTAGCTATCTACTGTTATCAGCCCAGGAGATAGTGTGTCATATAATCCTCCCTCCTGAATGCTGAAGTGCTGTAATTTTGATGGCTAGGCTAACCTGTCTCTATAAAGTTTTATTTTTCCATTGTTAAATTCAAAGGACAATGACTACTAATTACAAGTGACCTCTAACCAAAACACTAGCTGGAGTTTATCACTGGTGCTGATACTGGCTAACAGTAATTCCAACATCAACCTTACTAGGCACCCTGTTTCAAAGAAATTTAACAGAATAAGAGGAGCCAGAAAGGAAATAATAGATGTGCTCTGGGTAATCTGTCTGATGAAAAGGAAAAAAAAAAAAAAAGAAGAAAAAATATATAGTGGAGCTGTACAAAGATACCATTTGCTGTGCAATATACCCCTCACAAATAAAAATTACAGAGATGGGGAAGAAAGGAAGAAAACCACCATAAATATTTTAACTGCAAACAGCATAGCAAAAATGTACATAGGAAAGGTTGTTCTGGTAGACTGCCTTATTTCCTGCTTCAGGCAGGTACAAAGAATCATTAATGTTATTGAACATTAATAGCAAAATATAGTAATAATAATGACAATTTGAGAGAAGCATTGCCCTGCTATTACTATCTTTGAGAACATTTGTTGTTAGGAAGCATTAGACTCTGAATGCAATGTAATAAAATGAATTTTTCAAAAATATCCCAAATTATTTCCCATCTTATATTTTTTCTTTAATGTTTGAATGGTTAATACTGTGGGAATTTTACAGATGAAGAGGTGAACTAAAGAGTCTAGGACCCTGTGCATTTAATATAGCAGCTGAAAACCTTGCTGTGCTTTTGCAGATGAGTGAATAATAAACTGTGGGATCAGACCCCAGACAGATTATGACTAATACTTGCATGTGTTTAAATCAGAGCAGGTGAAACAGTATCTACCCAAGTTTTGTGCAGATACCTGTGATTTTTAGACAGATTGTTCTACAGGACAACTTGCAGGTTTCTGCAAGAACTATTGCAACACCTTAGATACAACGTTGAGATTCGGCTCCTTTGGACAAGGGCACAGCAAGGACAGTGGAGATGGACACGAAGTGGGCTTGATTTGACAGTTATTGCAGTCACCACTACACAAAAGAATGAAAAAGAGGATCTGATAATCAATCTCTGTTTTTCTGAGACAGCATTCAGATCCAGGTGTCTTTCTGATGGGAAAGGGAAATGCCTTATCTTTCCCACATCCTTCTCTACAGAATTTGTTTCCTCCCCAGTCTTTTTCTTTGATAGTAGCATCACTGTCATCACCTCTGCCAAACTTAGCATCATCTTTTCCTCTTCAGTTTCCTTCTTGGTACTCCCAGGTGTTTCATGATGCTTTTTCTTCGTGCTACTTCTTACATTCCTCTCTCCTTTTGTTTGCAGCTGCCAAAGCATTAGTCCACACTGTGGCAACCTTCCAGCTTGATACCGCAACCTCTTGTTTCCCAAGGAGCTCTTTTCTCCCACCTACGTTCTGCTCCCAGTCAGCACGACCCCTGCCAAAACGCTGCTTCTTTTGCTTTTCTTTCTGAAACGTTTCCATGCAGACTTCTGTTCTGGAGTCTCTCAATATGCCTGCTCTTTGTTTAGGCTTTGAAAATGTTCCCCACTTCCAGAGTTCATCAGAACTATTGGCTTCAAACCCACCATCCACTGAAAGAGAGAACTGACTGTAAAAGAAAATTAACAGACCTTTTCGGTCATTACAGTTTGTTCTGCTTCAGGCTTCCTTTCACCCTCATTACCTGGCTACAATAGGAGCGCGATTGGCCGTTCGCTGATAACAGTTACTCAGTGTTTGTTACTGGTGAAGTACTTGGTCATGCAGCCCTGCTGTGAAGAACACCAGGCAGGGAGCTGGCTCTAGAGTTACCCTGTCCAAAAAGTCGTGTCTGGTAATAGCAAAGTACCATGTAATGAAAAATCCTTTATAACACAAATAACCCTGCTGCTGAGGTCAATGCATTTCAGCAATACTTACTTTTTTGTGTGCATGTTTTCTTGTCTATTTCTTTTAAGCGCTCTTGTGCAGTATTCCTCATCAAGAAAGTTCATAGTGCTTTTCTCATCAGTGTACATGTGTGATAGATGCAGAAATTGAGGCACCTGAGGGAAAGGCATATACCCAGAGGCCTGTGGCAAGATGAGGTCCTGCTACATGCTACCCAGTACATGCAAAGCTGGATGGAGGCACAAACAGTTCCTGTGGCTTTTCAAGACTCCCTTATAGTCACTTGCTGGCCTGGCCTATCCAATCCAACTCGTCTCTCTCAAATTACTCTGGCTCTGATGCCAACATGTAGTTTCTTACCCTGCAGCACATATGAGGTAGCCAATTTATGTTTCTCTCATCAACAGATCTTGAATTACTTCACACAGGACATGAGAACTCCACAAGGACATTTAGAATAAAGAAACCAAAATTAATTCCTGTGTGAGGCAGCAACCTGCGTCTCCCATGCCTGCCCTTGCTATGTGTCCTGTAGGACTGATGAAGGAATGAAGCCTTCTTGGTGGTAACCTCCCTGGGACTCTTGAGCTGGAGAGGCTGCATGGGGCTAGGAGAGGAAAGGAAGGGGAAAAATATCCGTGGAAAGATGGAGTATTCCTTGTACTGGTGGAGTGAGTTTGCAGAAGAGAATGTTTTGACTCAGGAGACTTTCTGGTTTTTGAGCAGTGTTTTCTGAAGCTGATTGTTAGCATGGTGTATCATCTTACTTGTTAAAGAGAATCTGGCCTTTGTTTTATATTTACAGGGTCAAATGAATGCTGTCTAATCTCATAAACTTGTGTTCTGATTTGGAGAGAAGCTGAGCACCCACATCTTCAGCTGAAGTCACTGGGAATGGCCAGCTGTCTCCTCTTTTTCCTCCCACAGGAGAAAACTAGACAGACAAGTTCCTGTTCCTTGTGTTCTTAGCCCTGTTGTGAAATAACTTCCATAGAGATTCCAAGCATATCCAGATATTTTTCATGGAAAATGTCTCAGTACTATTGCTTGGGAGCATTGATCCCTTGTCCAAGGCAATCTTTGCCACTGAATCAGATCTTTACGTGCATAAACCACACTAATATTAATGCTTACCTGTCCTCCACGCTCTTTATTTTTCACAGTCCTCCAAGATGTAGGCCCTGTGGATGCTCCACCCTTCCTCCCCCCTGCAGGGTTTCACAAGGCACTCGAGGGCTCAATTAGCACAGATTACTGCGGATGTTCATGCAGGAAAACCTATATGTCAATCTTATTGCATTAGCAATTTCCCACAGTGATGTACAATGAAAGCCTTTTAGGAAAAACACATTTGAATGTGATATGGTTTGAACACAATGAAATGCTAATGTAATTCCATGGAAAACTGCTAACATGATGTATATGGAAAGCTTTTTGTATATGAAACACAGCCCCCTATACTATGCACTCAGCCAAGATTTCTCATCTGGGAGAGAGGAGAGGTGGCCAGCAATCAGAGAGGAAGAACTTCCAGTTTTTCCTTTTGAGTATTTTACTGATGGTCTATATAATCTGTTGAGCTGTATTTCATTCACCAAAGCTGCAAAAGATATCTGCTGTGTTAACATAATAAGTGAGTAAGTAAACCTTCGGGCAGACCTCCCAGATGTTTCTCTCTGATATCTTGGGTGTTAGGCAGGGAACCTTTATGCCAGGCTACAGCTAGAAGCGTGGCCTGTCAGCATGGGCAACTCGCTCCTCAGCTAACTCCTGGTGTCCCAGGTTATCTCTGACTTTGTGACATTAGATACATTAGGGGCAATGGGTTCAAGCTTGAGAAGAGCAGATTTAGATTGGATGTTAGGAACAAGTTCTTTACCATGAGGGTGGTGGAGCACTGGAACAGGTTGCCCAAGGAGGTGATTGAGGCCCCCTCCCAGGAGACATTCAAGATGAAGCTTGATGGGGCCCTGGGTGACCTGATCTAGTGGTGATGGGACTGCTGACTATAGGAGGGGCAGACTAGATGACCTCTAGGGGTTCCTTCTGGCCCAGAGCATCCTGTGATTCTATGATTCTATACTTGGCACAACTAGGCAGCAGATCTCAAAACATGGCATGCAGCCCTTGTGTGGGAAGAGCCAGGCACCAGAGTTTGCATCACCAGGACTGGGCCTTGCAGGTCTGCCAGTGGGAGCCAGCCTCCTATTAGTTCTGTGTATGCCCTCAGGAAATGAAGGCATCCATCTCTGTCCTGAACCTCACCTGCTGGCCCTCAGGTCTCCTGTTAGGCAGATGGGATGTGCTACCAAACAACACGAAGAGAACATTTACTTTAGCATTTTCCCCTGTGTCCACTATAAATGTACAACCAGAGCTCCAAGAGTGCATTCCTTTCTAACAACTTAAGACACTAAACTTTCAGGATAAGTTCTCATCAGACTTGAGGGCCACATGTTTGGTGAAGTAATTGTTCTTTAGCTGTATCCTTATTCACAACATTCTTCCAACTCTAAGCAAGTCCTTTTCCTAAAATGGGTATTTGGGAATGGATCCAAGAATCCTGGTGATTGATAACAAGGATTACAGGATCCGATTAGTGTGGATATAAACTTTAGGCCAGCAATGAAGCTGAAATTCTTTTTCTAGTCCTCTTCTTCCTTTGTGAAGTGTTTGTTCTGGAGGCACTTGGCTGCATGCTTTATATTAGAGACGAGTCAGCGTTTATTTTAAAAGTAGGAATTCTATTTTTTGTGTATTTCTAGCTGTTCCATTTTTAGAAACACTGATGGGCTTCAGTAGAGTTTCTTTGGGAATGGTGGGTATGTGAGGAATGCAGGACCAACTGTCTATAAAATGGGGATAACCAGAGCCACAAGAAAGATATTTTGACTTTCCAGGGCAGGTTGATCATATCCTACTGCCTCCTGCCTTCTCCCACAAATACATCCCATGACACATGTGCACTTTAACTTCTGGCACTGCAAAAGGAAGGCAACTGAGAAAGGGTCTCTTCCTCAGAGCTGATGGTCTCAGCCTAAGGAAGGCAGCCACAGGAAGGGGCAAGGCAGAAACAGGGTGAAATGATCTTCCTCCTGGCTGTAGGGAGCTGGGTATGGGGCAGAGATGAGGATGTGTCCCTGTGGGATCGCATCTCTGAAACTTCAGTGTGGCCCAAACAGGGAACACAGCACAGTTTGCTCCATATAAACAGCAGTTGCTAGTTTCCTTTAAAAATTAATACCAAGGAAGGAAGTGCAGTCAAAGAGAGATCGCAGTGATAAATTGGTCTTGCTTTATATTTTTGAACAGACTTTGCATGTGGCAGTTTCATGGGATGCCTTTAAATATTGTGGGAGATTTTCAGAGGCAAAAATCATTGAGAACATCCAGCCCTCTGGTTTATGCTGAGCAGCAGCTTAGGGGCTAAAATCAGTGTAGTTATATTTGCTTGGTGCTGTGCCTGAAGAGAGGAGCTCTTTTGCATCATCAGAGAATGGGACATAGGGTTTGAAGGGCTCATCTCAAAGGATTTGCCAGTCCCTTCTTCCTCTCCAAGGCCAGTGCAGTCATTCTTGATGAAAGCTGTGTAATCTGCACTTGCAGACCTTGAGCAGCAATAGCTATCTCAACACATAGCTATGCTGTTCATATGTTCTCCCTCTTTCTTCAAGTGAACATGAAAGACACATTATCCCTATTCTGCTTGCAACAGCCTTTTGCACATTGAGATACTGTTAGCATGTCCATGCCCCTCTGTTTTCCCCATATGAAGTCACACTAATGAAGCTTTGTTGAAATATCTGTTGATGTGCTCACCTAGAGTGGTCCCACTGCAGGAATTGGTACATCTGTTTTTAGTCAGGCATCGTGAGCATACCAAAAGTGAGCTGGGTACTTAATTTTCTTTTGCAATGGAATTTGCGTGTCCTAAACACATCCAAAAATGCTTGGCCTGTGGAAATTCATGTGGCTGTGTTAAGGTGTGCAGCTTATATACTTGAATCTTTCCTTCCTTAAATCAAATGTGAATATGCTGTTTATAGAATTGTAGAATCATTAATGTGATAAAGACCTTTAAGATCATCAAGTCCAACTGTCAGCCTGTTAATAGAAGCTGTACAATGCTGAGCAGACAAGGTAATACTTGAGTGATTCCATAAGCTCAGAGAAGTTGTTTGGATGTCATAGATTTTTAGGTACTGGCATCAAATTTTGTCCTTACTTTATACGAGAGGCAGTGAATTCATTGAAGACTCCACTGTGCATGGCCAGAGAGTCATGAAGTGCTGTGAGATTTACTGTTTGATATTGATGATTTCACGTAAACTTCAAGGTAGAAGGTCTTTCAGAACACACTTGAAAACAAATGAGAAAATGAGTTTCAGAAGTTACATCATTCTTTTAAAACTTTAGGAATAAACAATGAGATGTTGCCAGGGCTGTGTGAAACATGGATGAATTTGAGTCTCATGTACATTAGCTCCTATCATTGCATCTGTTTTCAATTAGAGCAGTCCAGGGTCAAACCAGGAAGAAATTTCATTTCTTGAAAAAAATAGAATGACCTTCTTTACAATCCTATTTAATTAAAACCCTAGGTATATGTTCTGTGGTTGGGGAAGAACATGGTAACTTTGTAATGGTTTATTTACATACTGTATTTTGTTGGGTGCAAGACAGTGGTTTCAGATAAGTTCATAACAGTACCCTTTTCTATCAGGTCCCAAGCACAAGAAGAAACCCTGGGGGATCTCAAAGCATGTCATGGGTGCCATGAGTGGAACCTGAATCTTTCCAAGTGATTTACATGAGTCTGAGTAACATGTGGCCATTGTTCCTGAACCATGAGCTGGTTACTGGAGTGGCAGCAGTGGTAGCTGTGCAGCTGAGGCACATGCTTCCACATCACTCTTCTGGAGTGAATGCCTGTGTGAAACCTTTCCTGCCCAACTCTGATCTGCTGTGCCTGCAAAACCCTTTTGCCAGGGTTGGTGCTTTATGCTCAGGGTGTGGGAGCAAGCCCAGGGCAAGTTTGTTAGAGATTCCTTGCTCATTTAAGACAGAAATGTTTGTAAACATGCTGTTGTTTGTTTGTGTGGTTATTTTAAAACTCTTTCCCCTGCTAGGGTGTGGAAGATTCCTATAGCTAATGGCAGTGACAGTGTGACTCAGGGAGTTCTTTGCCAGCCCCAGGTGCATGCTGACTGCTGTCAGCTGGACACATTTGAAACCAAATCAAGATTCAGTTACACTGAAGAAACTCACAAGCTTCTCCGTTTCATAGTAGGTAGAAGTAACCCAATCAGTACTAAATAAAAATAACTTAACCACGTGCATGTTCACAGCATTCCCTGTTATGTTGTTTGGCTGAAATAATTGTATGTCTTCCAATTCTGTTGTGATTTTGTCACCAAGTGGCAGACTTCCAACTATAGTTGTCCAAGAACTGCACGACTTATGTCTAGACAGCCCTCTGAGAAACCTCCCTCTGTGACATTACTGTTGCAGTCACACCAAGACTGATGATGTCATCCATTTTTTGAGACTGACATTGATGCCTGTCATGGTTCAGTTGGTGGAGGCAAGAGGCAGGCATCTCGAGTGGAGGAAGTCTTGGAGCTTTAGTCTGAGACCAGATGCATACACACATCTGGATGCACCTGTAGGTACACACACGTGCACGGATACACTCTTGGGGAAGGCTGGACTCTATGCTTTTTACATGGCTGTGTTCTAAGCCTGTTTTCAGTAGCATCCTTGCAGTTTTCTTTTTTGACTTTTGCATACATCTTTAAGTGAAATCATAGAATCATAGAATGGTAAGGTTGGAAGGGACCTCAAGGATCATCTAGTTCCAACCCTCTCCCATAGGCAGGGACACCTCCCACTAGTACACGTAAATGGAACGATTGGTACAGTTGCCCTGGTGTGCCCATAGAAGTTGAATTAGAGGGACCTTTGTCAGTGTATTGGCCTTCACAGACATTCCTCTGAGAGGTGATATGAGGACACAGTGGATTCCCTGACATAGTGGATCCTTTTCACATGAAATGAAATGTAAATTTCCCAGAGCTGTTCCATAGTGGAGGTGCCAGAATGCTGCCATGTGAAGTTGTGTCTCACATGTGAGGGCATATTCAATTTCTGCGAGCTCTGGAACCCCTCTTACTGACTTCAGTAGGTTCTTGCTCTGACAGGAAGCAATAAGCCCTCAGTGATTGTGTTTCCTCTGCTTTTCTCCGCTCTTGATCTGTGTGTCAGCCGCTTCTGTAAGATAGTGGAAATTGCTGCAGGGAGGTTGCTGGAGGAACGTATTTCTCCTGTTGACCTAAGGACCTGCAAGCTAGTTGGTGTAAGATGTAAAACAGGCTTAGGGGTAGGAGAAAGCATCCTAGTCCCTTCCACTTCATGTCCATGTTGCTAGATCTCAGCCTAGGAGTCATTCAGGCTTGAACTGAGACTCATCTTCCCCAGCATTAGCTGTATACAGTGCCTGATTTTCCTATTTTTTTGGTATATGTTTGCTTTTAGGTGGAATGGTCCATGCCATGTACACACATGTGTTTCTCAAGTAGTTGTTAATGAATTTGAGGGTGACTGGAAAAACAAAAAGGTAGGCCCATGCTTATGTGCCATATGTCTTTTACCTCTTCTCAGACTTTAGGCTAAACTGGGTGATGGAATAGAGATTTATAGCATGGAAGATGGCCATGTATGGTGTTGACCAGTCACTTACCTGACAGATGAACAAAGACTTCCTTGTGATGCCAAAGAAGATCATGTTAGGGATGTACCCTGAGTGGTGCCTGACTGATAATGATAGCACATTATACTGTCACTGGGGGAGATGGAGGTGATCAGACCAGAACTTACATCATGCTATGGCCCAGAGTTTGATATGTGTGGTGGGATTATTGATTAAAACTGTAGAACTTCCCTCCTTTCCACCACTCTGAAATGATGGATGTTGGATCATCAGCACAAAAAAATCCATCACACGTGGTTTTGAGACATTTAAATGTTGGAAGTTTCCAGCTGGGTAGGCAACTTGCCTGTTAAAAAAAAAAGCTTGTAACTTAAGCACCTGCTGTCCTGAAAGACTGTTGTTAAAATTCAACCATAAACTGATATCTCTGTCATTACAGCCCTGGAGCAGAGTGACTGCCTAGGTATTTCATAATGGCATATCTAAGTCTAGCAGCATGGCTTAGTTTGCTGAATAGTATGCCTTATTAAGAATTTAATAACATTAAACAAGGATGTTCTGATAATATTATTTGAAAACTGTTTGGTTTATTTAATATCATTTACATTTTGTATGTCAGTTGAATTTGGGGAAAAAAACATTTTAGAAGAAACTAGAGGGAGAGCAGTAGGAAATTGTGCAATGTACTTATCTGAGACTAGATCACATGGTCTGCAAAGCACAGCTTTTGCTTTTATACACATAGTCTTGGCGACTCTCCCACTAGCAACAATAGTGCTCAGACTCATACTGATGTCACTGTTGAGTTATTTAATTTGACTGAAGGAGATTAATGTGTTTATTTAAAACCTTGGTCAAAATGGAAAAGAAAATCTCAGGACAATACTTTTACATGAACATGTGTGTTTTCATATCTGATGATTATAATGTTGCATTAACTTATCAGAAGCAGTTGTTTACACACACTAACACCCAGCAGACCCCCTCAGATAAGAAGTGAGAACCATTTTCCCTCTCAGCTTGCAGCAGGGACATTTACACCGCTACTGGTCCTGTGGGCTTGCATCCCAGGCTTTCCTGGCTTCCTGTTGCTGGTTTCAGGGCTGACTACAGAGATCTAGACACCATTTCGTTTTCTTGCCTGTGAATGGGGTTTGATGCCACCAAGCAGTGACAGGAGTGTAGTGGTGGATGTTTTCCGGGTTCTCAGCAGGGCAGCGAGAAACAGACCTCTAGGCATCTCACAGCATGGCATTCCTAGAGCAGGACTGGCACTAGGTTTTGTAGGCTGAGCCTGCTTCCTCAAAGCCTGGGGACTGCCTGCTTAAATTCTATCCACATCGTTTTGCAAACAGCTTGAGGGATTTTTCCTGTGATAAATCATCCTGATCTTATTTTATTCTCATGTACCCTCTAAGTGCTTCAATTTTGACTAAAAGGTGTTAATAACTATCCAGTCGTTGGACTTTCACTTGCAGAACAGGGAAAAAAGGCTGGAATCTGAAGTTTCTCTTTGCAAGATGACACAAGTTGGGGCAGTCCTGTGGAACTAATCTTTGCTTGTTGAATGGTGCAGCTGAGGGGCTTTATGCTGTGCTCTGTCAAGATCCTCTTTTGGCAGTTGAGGACAGCTGGATGTACACATGCATTGATAATGTAGAAATTGTGTAACCTGAAAGTTCAATACTGTGGTGAGTGCCTGCTCTTGATTACAGTTTTATAGTCCCTCTGTTCATATTTTCATTGAGCCTCCTGTTCACTGGTGCATGGAATATGAATCTCTTGGGGGAATATCCCACCTCTGTGAGGCCTCATCTGGAGTATGTGTCCAGGTCTGGACTCCCTAGTTCAAGAGAGATAGGGAATAACTGGAGAAAGTGCAACAGAGGGGCTATGAGGACAATTAAGGGAATAGAGCATCTCTCTTATGGGGGAACATTGAGAGACCTGGGGTGTTTTGCCTGGAGAAGAGAAAGCTGAGAGTGGATCTGATCAATATTTACAAATACATTTTGGGTGGATGTCAAGAAGAAGAGTCAAGTCTCTTTTCACTGGTGCCCAGTGATAGGATACAAAGAGGAATACATGAAGTTCCATTTCAGTGTGAGGAAAAACGTCTTTACTGTGAGATTGATGGAGCACTGCAACAGGCTGCCCAGTGAGGTTGTGGCGACTCCTTCTCTGAAGACTTTCAAAACCTGTCTGGATGTGTTCTCATGTGGCTTGCCCCAGGTGAACCTTCTTTGGCAGAAGGAGTTGGGCTAGATGATCTTCCAACCCCTACAATTCTGTAATTCTGTGAATAACAGCTGCTGCTTGGGATTGTGACATGCCAAAGAGTTGCTTTTATGCTTTCTTTTCTGTGGAGTCAAATGTTTTCATCTACCTAACTCTGTGGGAGGCTTTTGGAAGTTTGAGCCCCTGACCTCATCTTTGCTGTTCTTGTGGAAGAAAGGGGAAAGATCCGTAGCATAGATCATAGAGTCATAGAATGGTTTACGTTGGAAGAAATCTTAAAGATGATCTAATTCAGTCCTCCTATCATGGGCAGGGACACCTTCCATTAGATCAAGTTACTCAAAGACCCATCCAACCTGGCCTTGTGTTTACATATATCTTAATTTCTCAGGGTGCTGGGCACCTTAAAGGGTAACATCAGTGAGGCAGTGGAATGTGTATGAGAAAAAAAAAAGAAAGGCCTGGAGGAAAAGCTCAAGGCAGTTACTGATCCTTAGCAAACATTGCAAGTTGCCTAAGAGGCTCTGATGCCCTGGGCCATTGTGTGCTTTCCCCTCAGCATGCTCCAGTGCTGTGTGGTGCTGAGGGTATCAGACTATGCTGGGGAACCAGTCTTTGGGATGAGCCTTATGTCTCAATGTGTTATACTGGTGGCTGTACTTGGTGTCTCACAGGTGCCCTTTGAACTCTTATGAGAGCTGCACATTTAAGGAAACGGCAGAAGGATATGGTTCGTGGAGCCCTGCTGCTCCCACCACCTGGAAATATGTCTGTCTTCTCAGGGACTGTATATAAACAATGCTGAGGATTACATCCAGACCTTTACTGGTGATGGGACAAGAAGGACTCGAGTTTTTCCACAAGGGTGGAGTAGGGTAGTCATGGAGCTGCTTCTGTGGAGGCATCCATTTAGGAGCTGCCCCCCTCCTTCTTTAAGTGGCCTCTGTGTAATTCAGACCTTTGGACTTGGTATGCACAGAGGGTCCATGAAGTATATTTAAAGGAGCAAATAGCTTGACATGCAAGGTTATTTTTTTCCCTCAGAGTTCCAGCCAGTGGAAATATGTCATTTTCAGCTAAAATTAGACTGGTCCAGTTCTATTTAAAAAAAAAAAAAAAAAAAAAAAAAAAAAAAAAAAAANNNNAAAAAAAAAAAGAGGAAAAGAAGAAAAAGTAAAACAAACAAACAAATGAAAAACCCTGGGGGGAAAAAAAAACCAACAAAACAACAACAAAAAAAAAACCCCACAAAACAAACAAACAAACAAACAAAACATGTTTTAACAATGTTTTCCATGCCATTTTAATGAAAACTAGACAAAATTTAGNAAAAACAACAAAACAACAACAAAAAAAAACCCCACAAAACAAACAAACAAAAAAAAAAAAAGAGAAGAACTAAATCCTTTCCATTGGACTTTGTCAGAGGTAGCAAATTGTAGCAGAAATAACACAGGATACATCCAGCACAAACTATATACAAAAACCTGTGAGTTATTGGAGACAACAAAACAGATTGACTAGGCAAACAAGATTTTTCTCTTGCATGTGAGAAAATTTAAATAAGCTTAAAGAATAGTGACAGGTCTTTCAAAGACACTAAATGAAATTAGTGTCTTTGAATTTTAAATTAACTTTACAGTTAATGTTATTCAACTTCTGACAGTAGAGCAAGATTGGAGGGGGGCAGAGAGGGAGTTGAAATCAGAAAAATGCTTACTCATTACTTCCATAAAATTTGAAATTATGGATTTAATTTCGTAGTAGATGCTTGATCTGAACCTACAGATTCCAGGATGACACATGCCTACACGTATTAAATAATAACCCCAACCCTCTGGTGCATTAAACTCAAACACAAACTGAAGTGACAGGACACTTGATGCTTTCTATGTCCAGCTGTAAAATTTTAGAGTGTGGAGGGTAGTGGGGAGGAGGGGCTTGAACCTAAAATAAATAGCAAAAAAAACCAATCAGAAATCCATTGGAAATTAATTACATATTTTGATTCATTTCTCTTTCCAAAAAAAAATTATTGAAGGAACAATGAAAGGAGTGTGTGAAGCCTAACTATGTACTGTATTGTTGTTCCAGGCTTCACCAGCAGTTTCTTGATGTTTCTTGAGTTCTGAGACCCAACCTGCTGGACTACTTGTAACCACTGCCTAAGACTACAAAAACATGTGTGGAAGAACCTTTCCTTGAAGAAAGCATCCATCTCAATATTGTGGAAACTTGGTGCAAGCCTTGCAAAGGCAGAAGAGCATTTTGTGCTTCTGTTGACGCTCGTGTGTGATCTCTGCTTCTTATGCACTCCAGCACCCCTATCAGTTCCTTGTTCTCCTTCACCAGCCCTGCAGTGAAAAGGCTGCTGGGCTGGAAACAAGGAGATGAGGAAGAAAAGTGGGCAGAAAAAGCTGTTGATTCTCTGGTGAAGAAGTTAAAGAAGAAAAAAGGTGCTATGGAAGAACTGGAAAGGGCCCTGAGCTGCCCAGGTCAGCCCAGTAAATGTGTCACAATCCCACGTTCCTTAGATGGACGGCTGCAGGTGTCTCACCGCAAGGGGCTTCCACATGTCATATACTGCAGAGTGTGGCGCTGGCCTGATTTACAGTCTCACCATGAGTTGAAGCCACTGGAATGTTGTGAGTTCCCATTTGGGTCAAAACAGAAAGAAGTATGTATTAATCCCTACCATTACCGGCGGGTGGAAACTCCAGGTAATTATTTCATCTACAAATGATTCACATCTCTATTATCTCTTGCACTGGAAGGTCTAGGCTTGGGGCATCCTAACAAGTTGTGCTTTGAAATCTGAAAAGGTAGGCTCTATTTGTTAGAAGGACCCTGGGTCTTTCCCTGCTTGGTGATATCACAGCTCCAGCAACCAGGAGTGAGAATGGAATAAGGAGCACCTTGCCCCATGGGGTCTGCATCCCATCAGACTCGTGAAGGAGGTGGGATCTTGTCCAGGGTGCTGAAAAGGAGCTTCCTCTCCGTGGGCATGAGGGCTGGCTGGCCTCTGAACCCTCCCCTTGAAAACTGTTGTCCATTTGCTTGGATTCTAGGCACCATCTTAGACATACCACCCTGGCTAGCTTTATGTCTGAAACCAGGAAAAATGTGCTACTATCTCCCTCTTTTAACAACCACAGTTGGAGTAAGATGGCTTATTTTGCTGTGAATAGGAAACCAATTCATTTGATTCTTCCTGAAATGCCTGGTGACCTGCCTGCAGTGGCATTTACTTACCTACATGGACAATTTATGTGAAGTAAGTCCCTCAGGTTCCCATAAAGCTCTGAATTTTTACCCTGACAGTCATCTTTAGACTGTTTTTGGTCAGTACTGAAAACTTACAACCTCAGGAATCAGTCATTTAATTGGGCTTTGTGTCAACAAAACAACTTTAAAAATTATTGTATTGACTTCTATAGGGATCTTGAAAAGCAGGGCTGGCAGAGATCTTGAGCAGTCACCCTCTTCTCTGCCCTTACCAAGACAAATTACCAAGTACATTCCTGACAGGTCTATTTCTAATGAGCTCTAAAAATCCCATGTGATAAAGGCTCCACAACCTCCTCAAGCAAGTGAATCTATTGCTTTGCTATCCTTACAGTTCAGAATGATTTCTAATGTCTAACCTCGCTCCCTCTTGCTGCCAAAAATCACAGTAATTTAATTTACTAATGGATACAGTTGGTAAGTGTATACTTATTATTCTGTGATTACTCTTTGTCTGACATGAACTTTACTCTGAGGTGACATTAGGATCAGATAAGTGAACTATGGGATGTTTCTCTTGACACAGATGAAATAAGGGAAAGACATTTGTTAACATTTGTTAAATAACAAGGGCTACTCCCTTTTCTGATAGACCTTCCACTGCAGTGGAGCTGTCATTCTGAAGCTTATCTGAATTGCTGTAAACATTGTCACAACTAAAATTTTACAGCTGCAGTGAGTGGTGCTTGTTTTCAACAGTTTTCAGTGGGAAGAGCCAATCTCCTGCCTTGCTAAAATAAACTCCTCAAGAACTTAAGAAAAGATGCTCATAAAATGTCCCATTTTGTTTATCTTTCTCCTTTTAGGCTGCAGTCTTCAGTGTCTTTTTTTTAATTCTAGTGTAACTCCAGTGTAGTTAATGGAGTCTTCTGAACATGGTAGCTGACAACACCTCACAGTGCTGTTTTCAACCCCAGTCTTCTGATCTCTTCAGTGCCATCTAACAAATGCTAGCACTAGGATAGTCCAGCAGCTGCTGAATGGCTGCCAAAGCTTGTTCTGACCCTGAAGCTTTGGAAGGTTTCAGCTGTGATCCCGTCTCTCATGTTTGTGCAGCAGACTGGCTACATCTATACTGGTACATGAGACTAGGCTAAGGTGGAGATCTAAGTATTACTAAATTGGTAGCATGCTCCCAGGCACAGCTTTGACCCACATGAACTCGCATGGATTTGCAGTTAATCAGGGTGCAGATGTTAGCCCATAGGAAGGACTTTGGGCACTTTGGACATGACCGCTTTCTTTTGGAGTTGTAAGTGAGAACAGCTGCAAGGGTACAAGCTGTGCTGTGCCAGATCTCCACAGGGCTTAGGCTGTTCTATTCACCTCTTCTGCTCTTCTTATGGGGATAGCTTAGAAGGTGAAGTTTACAAATTAATCACCTTGCTAAAGGTCAGGTGCAGCAATGACACAGTGTGCAACCTATTCAGGTGTGCTGGGGCAGCAGCAGGAGAGGTAGCTTATGTCACTACAAGTGGCAATAGTGCAGCTACAGTCCAGAGGCAGTTAGAAAGCAGTACTGCAAGGAGGTGGTGGTGAGGCAAGAGAAGAAATGAGCTCCAGGAAAAAGTGGTAGCAGTGAGATCATCACAGAAAAGGCTGGGAGTGACTGATCTAGGCGCCAGTCTGTTTAAACAACAGTCCTCTTTTGACTAAAGAAAATCTGCATCTTGGCTGTTGGTGATCTTAGGCTTATGTGAGATTCTCTGAGTCTCATCATCTGGAGCTAAAGAATCCACCCATAAAATTAGTCAGCAGTGGGGTTTTTTGGTTTTGTTTTTTTTAATAATCCACCAGACAGTATTATTTTCATACGAATGTCCATCCTTTTGGGCCTCATTTTCTACCACTGCAGTCTCCCTTGCTGAGTCAACCACTCTGTGACCAGATCTGTTAACTTTTATTCAGACTGAATGAGTTGTGTCAAAGATGAGAGGGCCTCACCTTTTTCTTCTAATGGTCTGGCAGATTGGTAGGCCTGTATTATTAGAGAGCAACTTCAAGCTCTTGCCTGAAAGTCAGGGATCTCATTGCCTCCACAGAATATCCAGTCTATGCTGGATATCCTAGTCTATGCTGACCAATACTGCACAGATTATGTGTAGCTTTATTGCTGCTACCACTGTCCCCAGTAGATTTCTTCACAGGTTGCTAAGAAACAGGTGCCTTTTAGAAAAAAAGAAGCAAATATTTACTCTATTTGTGCAACATCCATCTATAGAGAGGGGCTAGGTCATGTAGCCTAAAGGAGATAGCTGTGGTGTTTAGGCTCTGCTTCACACTTGGTTGTTCTTCATCAGCTGGTGTGAATTCTGAATGGCTTATTGTCAAGAGAAACTCATTTCAGAAAAAATACAGAAGCTGCTTAAACACCTACTCCGTTATTTTTATAGGAAATGATTCTTGTGAGGATATTGGATACTCTAGTGTGCACCACTGCTGTAGACAGTAGAAGCCTAAATGAACTTTTGACTTAGACTAAATGATTGTCAAGCTCAAGTGGGACTAAGATATGGTAGCCTCCCACTTGAAAGACCACTTGATGATCTCTCTGTTGGCTGTGAGTCGTGTTTGTGAGTGGTCATAGTCATAGGGAACAGGTTCATCTCACCAGAGGGTAGTTCTCAGAATGTAGTAAACTCTGCAGAGATGGGCTGATGCATGAAAAATCACAGTGCAGATGAGGTACCTGAAATTAAACTGAGGCATATCGTTTGCATGCTGTATCACCTGAAGTCACAGGCTCTGGGCATGGGCAGGTTTCCAGCAAGAGCTGTTGTGGCTAAAGGGAGCAGGAGAAAGCCTAGTGCAGGAAAGGCAATGGCAGGACTCAGGACTGTGTCTCCTGAGTGAGACAATGCAAGTAAATAATGAAGACAGACAGGTCCCGATGCACTCAGTTACTCAGTTTCATGCCTCTGGTCACACTTCCTTCAGAGTGGTTGAGCCCTGGAGAGTGAAGAAAGAGGAGAACAAGGCCCTCTGGGGAATTTTTAGCCACAGACACTAAAATAGCTGAATTCCTCACCACCACAGAAGCTTCAGCCCTCTAGGCAGCCACAGAGCAGTCAGTGGAAATACTGAGTGAGGTTGCAAAAACTGTACAGCAGAGCAAAAATTAAGAATACTCTGGTTAGAGCTGGGAACAAGTTCAAGGCTTGAAAACTCCTCTTGCTGACTCAATTAGGCGAGTCAAAGACTTTCCCTGGCAAGTTCTATTCACACATCCAGATTCTCAGCTTTCATATACAAATGTCATGTTGAGCTCTCACAAGGCTGCAGAAAGCTGCTTCCTTCGCAGTGAGATGCCGCCTTCCCACTGCTGCATGACACAGCTGTAGCACAGCTGTCCCTAGCTCTGCTGAGTGCCAAGAGATCACCAGTTCCCTGTTTTCTAAAGCTGCTACTCAGAGCTGGCTGAGCAGCAGCAGTCTTGGCAAACGTCATAGCAGTTTCACGGAACAGCAAAGGAAAACTCCAGAAGCACCAGCAGCAGCTCACAGTCTAGAGTGTCTCACAGGAGCATGCGGTGGGAGGGATCCTTCTCACCAAAGCCACATCTACAGTAGTGGTACTGCTTGTGCCCCAGTATAGAGTAATGAAAGAACTTTATTTCTCTGTGAAGATATCCCTGGACACTGGGTAATGTGTCTCAGATATGAATACCTGTATAGCTTCCATGAGTCCTAACTGGAGAGTCTAGGAAATCAAAAAAGCTAAAGAAGCAGGGAAGACGTAGAAATGCCTTTCTTTACCAGAGGATTTAAGAGGGTGACAACAAAATCTTCATCCCACAGATAAGGGGCATATCAGAGACAGAAATAAAGTTTCCAGAGCATCATCCTTGTGCTGTCCAGAAGCTCATTAGAAATGCATTGGGCCACAGACTCGCCTACACATAGTCTTTTAACAGCTATTCCAGTGCCTCGTGTTTCCAGGCAGGTAAGAAGGTGACTTCCTCAGTGAACCTCCTGCCATCAGACTGATGTTTTGTAAGCTTTTAGGGCTCAGTTACTCCATTCATGAGTGATTGGTTAAGTTCCCAAATGGTATATGCCAGTGGGCAGAAGCATGATTTAACTCTGTCCCTACAGGTAGTGCAACATCAGGCAAGAAGCTATAAATATGCTGTTGGTAACAGGCACTTGTCTCTCCTTCTGCTTAAACTGCCCCAGTTCTCTGAGCAATCAGTGTGCATTGAGAGTACATTCCAAGGAAGGTGTTCCTACAGCCTCTTCTTCTTAAACTCATTGCTGTTTGTTTTCCTAAACTAGTAAGGGTGGACTGAAAGATTGTGTGTTGCTAGATTTTAGGCTGGAGGAACTCTGAACACTAAGTCAATCGATAAAAGGACTGTTGCATTGTTCTCAATGTTGGGACAATCCATGCCTGTCACAATAACTCAGTTTGCCTCTTCACTGGTGCCTTTTAGATCTGCACAATAGCAACTGGGGATTCATTCTCTCTACCTGTGTTTGAGGCTTTAACTAAGATATTCAGGCACTATTTGAGCTTGTAACTAATAAAGAAATTTTGGGGTACATGAATTGCCTATTGTAGGTGCTATTCTCCCTCCAAATACTGTGTGGGATCCAACTAAAGCCTCTGGTTAATCTCTCGTATGCAGAACAGTATAGCAAGCCTCTGTGTTCTAGACAAGGGATTCTATCTTATCTAAGTCAGTAGTTGGGGTTTTCTAAAGTGTTCTGACTCCAATTCTGCTCTCAATCCTGACATGTCAGAATCCAAAATAATTTATGTCAACTTTAGATTTCTCAATGCAGCAGTGGTGTTAACAGCACTGAAAGTATGAGATATAAGTGATGAGAGTTTGTGAAAAGAAGCAGTATCTTCTATGAGATCAGTTTTTACAGGGATGAATTTAGTTTCAGTTTTATGAATTGAGTTTCTTTTTTTTTTTTTTCATGTCTCAACTCCCAGCCATTGACATTTGCCTCCTCATGTTAGATCTTTTCTAACTGTATTGCAAGAGTCAAATTAATATTGTGGCAATATTTGAATTTCCATTTACATTTCCTTTTAAAGATTCACTGGCTGGCTGGCAGCATTTTCAGACACCTGAAAACCTTGTAAATCTTATGTCTAGCTTCAGATCTGTGCTTCCTTTTGCCCATCTCAGAACACTGGCAATAAAATATGCATTATATTGTGGAGGGTGTTAATTGTAATTAAACTTGACTGTGGTTTTGGCAAATCCTGGTGATAATATTTAACAAACTCCTGACATGTTCAGTCTTTCAGGAAGGAGGGAATATGAGAGGAAGAAGAGTGCCACTTGCATTTCTGTAGAAAGACTGTACACATGTCATACCCATGAATTCTGTTGTACCTTCCTCGTCAGGATGGAGTCCATATTTTGCATATGGAATTGCTGCAATTGGCTGCAAATCTGGAAAAAAGGGAATTGAAGAATGAGTTTTTGATGCTTGTTTTTGGAAAAGTTTTGCTACCCTTCAGTGGCTTGTATACAGGCAGCAAGGAATATGCTTTTTTAACTTACAAAGAGATATACTTTCAAGAGTGAAGTTTTAACCATTTTTTTTTCTGTTCTTGTTTTTAATTTCAGTCCTACCTCCTGTACTTGTTCCAAGACACAGTGAGTTTAACCCTCACCTCAGCCTCCTTGCCAAGTTTCGAAACACTTCTCTGCACAGTGAGCCTCTGATGCCACACAATGCTACCTATCCTGATTCTTTTCAGCATCCTCCATGCACCCCTTTTTCATCATCACCTAGCCACATGTTTTCCCAGTCACCTAACAGCATCAGCTATCCCAACTCACCAGGAAGCTCTTCTGGACCAGGAAGTCCCTATCAGCTTACAGGTAAGCATGAGCTTTCAGACGAGTGAGAATGAGCTCTCATCCTGGCTGAGGCAGTTGAGGTTCTTGCCCATGGCCTGGGGTCAGGTGCCCATTCTGTGACCTCACCAAAGCTTGTAATTACAGACTGAACTGTGGTACAGGATAGATCTGGAACATGATTTCTTGTGGCCCTCCCTTTGTATTGTCTCCCAGTTCTTCTGACTGATGCTCAAGGGCCTAAGAGTTGTTGTCATAGAGTCATAGAGTTACAGAATCATAGAATAGTTTACATTGGAAGAGACCTTAAAGGTCATGCAGCCCAGCATGGGTTGCGCATGCAGCCCAGACAGCCAACTGAGTCCTGGGCTGCGTCAAGATAAGCATGGCCAGCAGGGCAAGGGAGGGGATTCTGCCCCTTTGCTCTCCTCAGACCCTATCTGAATTACTGTGTGCAGTTTTGGAGTCCCCAGCACAGGAAGGACATGGAAGTGTTGGAGCAGGTCCAGAGGAGGGCCACGAAGATGATCAGAGGGCTGGAGCAGCACTCCTATGAAGACAGGCTGAGAGAGTTGGGGCTCTTCAGCCTGGAGAAGAGAAGGCTTCAAGGAGATCTGATAGTAGCCTTCCAGTATCTGAAGGGAGCCTACAGGAAGGCTGGGGAGGGACTATTTACAAAGTCTGGTAATGACAAGACAAGGGGTAATGGGTTTAAACTGGCAGAGGGGAGATTTAGACTGGATGTCAGGGGGAAGTTCTTTACAGTGAGAGTGGTAGGGCACTGGAACAAGATGCCCAGGGAGGTTGTGGCTTCTCCCTCCCTGGAGGTGTTCAAGGCCAGGTTGGATGAGGCCTTGAGTGACCTATGGCAGGGCGTTGGAACTAAATGATCCTTGAGGTCCCTTCCAACCTTACCATTCTATGATTCTATGACCATCCAGTTCCAACCCTCCTGCATGGACATCAACACCTTCCTGTTGCCCAGGCCTCATCTCACTCCTGGAATTGCCCAGATGACATTTCGTGACATCTGTAAGAGAAAAGCTGAGGAGTGAAGCAAGTCTACCAGGCCACCTGGTGCCTAAAGCTGCCCATTCAAGTTTCTGATACAAACCACAGAAAAAAACACTTGCTGCACCTGTGTTAGGCACCTCTAATAGAGATGGGCAGGGAGGGACCTATCCTAAAATTTGGTGAAGCCAACAGGCAAATTCCTATTATTTTGGAACATCTTTCATCAGCTCCACAGTTCTGAGGTTGGCAAGGTTATGTCATTTGGACTGTTTACTTTGTGAAACAACTTAGTACTCCTCTAATTATCTGAGAATTTAACTATACTTTTGCTGTCATATATACCACAAAGATGTTGTGCAACATAGCTGAGAGCTAGGTGTAATAGCAAAACATGCTTCAGAATCACTTTGCACTTTGTTCAAGTAGTTTCAATGATCTCAGCATTTTCACAAAGATTAATATGTGTCTGAACCCTGTAATGTAATGCTTGTGTCTCAACTACAAAGCATTTAAATTCATATCCTTAATGATATACCTATTTTGATATTAATTGCAAGAAAGGTGTTTATTTTTACAACGTATTTGTTGGTTTTGAACTTCCTTTTAAGAAGGACACTTCCAATAGTGTGATGCATTTCGTTCCCCCTGCATTCATTGAATGGACCTTCATTAATTTCTCTTGTAGATCTGTACTTCAGATTAAATCACGTTTAGCAACAACAAAACATTTCAGCAAGTAGTATGACTTGTTTGTCTTTTTCTTTCACCTCTGTTTAACTGAAGTCTATTCAGTGGTGCTGGTCCTGACAGGTAAATTAGGCCCATTCCAACTATGCCATGGGTCTTACTCATGCATTTAACTGAACTTGGGACCTTGCAGAGCTACTTAAAAATAGATTTGGCTCAACCTGAGCTTTAGAATATCACAACTTACATCATGCTGATAAGCGTAATTTGCCTCTGTAACAATCACAGGTGGAAGACTATCTAATGCAAACTTGAGTTACATCAAAAGGGCTTCGAGGGGACCTGATAGTAGCCTTCCAGTATCTGAAGGGGGCCTACAGGAAGGCTGGGGAAAGATTATTTACAAGGTCCTGCAATGACAGGACAAGGGGCAATGGGCTTAAACTGGCAGAGGGGAGATTTGGACTAGATGTTAGGAGGAAGTTCTTTACAGTAAGGGTGGTGAGGCACTGGAACAGGTTGCCCAGGGAGGTTGTGGATGCTCCCTCCCTGGATGTGTTCAAGGCCAGATTGGATGAGGCCTTGAGTGAGCTGTACTAGTGGGAGGTGTCCCTGCCTATGGCAGGGGGTTGGAACTAGATGATCTTTGAGGTCCCTTCCAACCTTACCATTCTATGATTCTATGATTCTATGATTAAAAACCTCCCTTGGGATTGGTGTGACCAAATAGAGATGTCAACAAAGCAAACTTCTGCCTATCATGCAGTTGTCTATACTCTCTTTAGTTCATGGAGAGAAATTTACACTCCTAGAACAAGATTCTTGAAGGTCTTTGTCTAAAGTAGCAGGTGCCTATTTTTCCTTAGTGGGTGTAAGGAGAACTTGTGGTGACTAGATTAGGTGGAGACATCAAAACTACCCATGTAATCCCATTGTATTATTTTTTTGACTTGTGTTCTCTTCCATTCTTTCTTAATTTTGTTTTACTATTCCTACTTGTTGCATTTTATGTGAGGGTTATGTCATTTGTATGTTAGAAATATCATGTAGTGTATGAAATTCCCAAACCTTGAGCAATGCTTAAATAGAATAACATTTCTGTACAGTACTTACTTGGAATATTCAGTGGTTGTCTTATGAGACATTCTATATTTATTCACGCTAGGTGAAGTTGCTCTATTTTGAGGAACAGCCAACAGATTCCAAACACAAAATGAAATTTCATCCTGGACCTTTAGTCCTGCAAGCCTGCATATGGCTCTTAATTTGTACACAAACTGACTGAATTTCTATTCAGATGAATAGAGCTACATGCAGAGAATATAAATGTTTTCTAATATGAATTCATTTTTTCTTTGGATTTTTGTAGACTCCCATCTTTCTGGAGAATCTCCACTGTAGAGTTACCTGTTTTCTAGCTTACTATGCAATAAATGAAACAGATCAGGAGCTGGGCAGGACAAATATGACCAAGTCTGATTTTTGAGTCTAAAAGCTTTAAATAGTCTTTATATATATATATGTGTATATGTGTGTGTGTGTGTGTGTGTGTGTCTATATATATATATATATAGATAGATATAGATATAGATATAGATATAGATATAGATATAGATATAGATATAGATATAGATATAGATATATCTTGCCTGTGAAGAAGTTTAAAATTTGCAATAGAAGTCTGAAACATTAGGATATAACTGTTATTTTGTTAGGGTAACAGCCTGTGTTAACAGAGAGCTTGACTGGACACTGGCCTGGGGCACTGTTGTGACTGTCCCCCTATCTTTCAAGTCTAGTGACATGACAACCTGTCCCAGGTTGGGAACTATAAGGTTAAAAAGAGATCTCTGGGGACTGGAAGATTGTTATTCAATCCCATAATTCTGCTATCTCTTCATAAGCTCACAGCAAGACCAGCTCGTTCTCCTTTCCTCCCCCTCCAGCTTTGTGTTGGGCAGGAGCTGCATTATCGGGACAAATGTGTAAGGATAGGCCTGGTTTGGGGCCTCCAGAGGCTGTGCTTAGGCCTCTTAGATGGCAGAGGCATGGGGCAGGGAGGGGAGGATTGGAGCAATGGGAATGATAGATTTAGTTTTGGGTTGGGGGAAAAATTCAGGGGGTTTGCTTATGGATTCTGTTTCTGCTTTGTAATCTCTATCTGTAATACTCTCTCCAAATATAATTCTGTTTTTTTCTCCAATTCATTTGAGAGTTTTACTCTGTCAGCTCTTTAAACCCTCGACACAACCCTGCCTTCCCATCCTCCCCAAACATATAATGATCTTAATGTGAAGACAGAAGGGAAGTCAGGTTCAGATCTGTGCTTCGTTTCCAGCCCTTCTCTAGCTAAATGATGCTGAAGAAGTGAAGTGTTCAACTGGAAAAGCTGGAGGGAATTTGGCAGTGTATTGATTCGTAAATCTTGTCTTTCTTTCCTTCTTTCAAATAGTGGAAACTCCACCCCCGCCTTACCACACAAGAGAACCTCCAGGAACCCACAATGGGCGATCAATGGATGCAATAGCTGAAAGTCAGCTAGTGTTGTCTTTGCCCAATGGAGGTAAATCTGCCGATGGAGAAGCTGAAAGTAAATAACCGTTTGTACTACTCTTCAAAAAACAAACCTTGTGAAGCAAAAAAACTTATTTGAACAAGCAGGTTCAGTGATCTGTAATAATAGGTTTCAGACAGCTTTGCCTTAAGCCCGTGTAACCCATCCATTAGCTAGTGTAATAGGTTGACTTAAGAATTCAGTGAATTATGTGTGAAGTGAACAGAGTTTAAGCATTATTTGCAGACATGGACTATTACACTTAGAAAGCTGTTAATGAAAGCAAACACTGTTATCTACATTGTAAAGGCAAAGATATCAAATTAAGCATAGTGAGGCAATATAACGCACAAGAGCACTATCAACGGGTAGTTCTTTATCACCTTCAGTCGGGGTTTAAAGCCTTGTGGTTGGGACCTTTCTTACTGCCATCTTTGTAATCATGTTACTTTACTGACTGGCTGGAAAAGGAAAGGGTGCGTTCTAGAGAAGTATAAAGAGATTTTTGTAGAAGGCCAAACTCTTTGACCTCATGTAGGAATGCTTTAGTGGGAGAAGGGTAAAGTAGGAGGGTCTGGGATCCTCCTTGCTCCACTCAAAGCAATTTATGACCTCCAGCTACCCCCAGACTAGTAGTATCAGGTGATGTCTCCATCATTCAAAACCCATTGCTTCAGAGCAGCAAAGGGCAAAGGAGTTCCTCTGATGGGTTTTCCTTTGGATTCCTTCTACTGCAGAAATTGTTTAGTTCTAAACAAATGTCCTTTATGGCATAAGCTCTGAACCCTGTACAAGTGTGCACATTAAAAAAATAATGCCAACCTTCTGAAACAGTGAGGAACATTTGTGTATCTCAGAACTGGAGCAGAAGGAAGATGAGGGTGATACTACTAATTACAGATGAGCGATGAACACACATAATGGCCAGATAATAATGACTTATTTTAAAATAAATTATCAAGATACTTTAATCTCTTTACCAAAGTTTACCATTCCTGATCACTGCCCTAGTGAATATTAGATGGAAATTTATTAGAGGTTATGCACAGAGGCGCTCTGGGGACAGAAGGGCACACATGCCTGTGGTGAGCAGGCAGGATAAGGTTTCTCACTAATTCCTGTAGGACAAATAAGGCCTAGAGATTCTGTTACACTTTTAAGTCTTTCTCTGCCCTGAGTTAGAAAACCTGGCAGGGCTAGATCCAAAAGAAGTGACCTTGCTGACATTTCTGCTTACAGTCCCACATGGAAGTGGAAAACCCTGAAGCATGCAAAAAACATGAAGGGAGTAATTGATTACTTGTGAACTTCAGTTTGCTATTAGGCTGAAAACTTGGCTTAGTTTTGACTTGCTCTGAGCCCATCTGTCATCCATAGCTCCTGCTAGCGAACAGAGATCTATTCCTTACTTTTTTCAGTGTAGAGATTGGGCCCCAGTTCAGTAAGGAATGTCAGCATATGCTTAATTTAATGTGGTAGAGTTATCACTTAAAAGAACAAGTGGGACTCCTCAGAGGCTTAGAGTTAAGCTGGTGTACCAATCCTTTGCATGTTTGAGGCTTCAGTCATAAAGTTAAGAAACAGAACCTGCTATTGGGATAAAACATAACATAAGTGGCTGTTTAGATTAAGAACCAGGGGGTTAGGAGTAGGAGGGAGTGAAGGAAAGAAAATGAAAAATCATTGTTTAAAATACGTTACTGAGACCTGAACAGCTGGTTAATTTTGTTTCCTACAGACTTTCGGCCTGTTTGCTATGAGGAACCCCAACACTGGTGCTCAGTTGCATACTATGAACTCAATAACCGGGTAGGGGAGACTTTCCAGGCTTCATCTCGAAGTATTCTTATAGATGGATTTACAGATCCCTCAAATAACAAAAACAGGTTCTGCCTGGGACTGCTCTCAAATGTAAACCGCAACTCTACTATAGAAAACACCAGGAGACACATAGGAAAAGGTAAGAGGAAACCCCTTTTCCTTGGGAATATTCAGAGCTTGAAAGAACCATGCATTGCGTAACAAACCTAGCTGATTTGTCAGATGTGCTTATCTTAAAACCAAAGCTCAGAGATTACTTCTGAAATAGAAGAAAAGCATCTGATTCTTTTCTGACTGGATAACAATCAGCAGAGCAGCTCCTTACAAAAGCTGTTTCCTTGGCCAGTGAAGAGAAAAATGATGTTTATAGTTGTGTGCTCTAATTTAGCAGTATGTATTTTCATTTTATTTATTAGAGCTTCTGGCAACTGGGAATATTGCCACTGAAATGCCACTAAAAGGATAATTGCTGGTGCCTCCGGGCTGGTTCTCCTCCCACCAAATAACAAAGGGAGATGGATGAAACACTTAGTAGTTGAGTTACTTGGCTGAAGAGCTCTACCAGAGTTGCCTTTGTAGCTTTACCGTCCTACAAGTCTGATTCCCTGCCTTGACAACTTCTCGCCAGAAAAATTAAGTCTTGGATTCTCCCTCCGGCAGTTCTTGTATACTTCACTTCTGGGGTATGTATCCCCTGTGTGTGCAGGATCATATGCTACTGGTGACAAGTATGGACTTGGACATAATATAGCCATACACACTCCATCCAAGCTTAGTAGGGCCATGTTGGGCCTGATAATGTCTCAGAATTTACTGTTGTTTGTGCCAGTGAGTCTAGAAGCTGTGTAATGGCCACTTCTCTGTGCAGACGAATCTTTGCTTGTACTGGTATATCCAGTCTAGACTCAGTATCTTGCCAACCCAGCCTCTCACCAGTAGCTGCTTGGGAATGGATTTCCCACTGGGCTAATTAACTCTTAATTGTTTCACTCTTATTATCTTGTCAACTTCATCTCATTTCCCAGGCCTAGAGCAGTATTTTAATTGACTCTTGATAGGCTAGCGTTGAATGACTGAATATGAGGAAGCTATGAGACGAATGTGACATAGTTTTTACAAACAACAGTGAACCCGAGGCTGGCACAGGAGATATTGTACTTATCTCTTGTACTTTTCTCTGGGAGGGAAAGTGCTGGTGTTGCAGATGCACTGTGTGAAATCAGTGTGATGCTACAATTGTCTTGTCATAGTAGTTTGTTTTGAGGGGTGGAAATGTGTTGTACATCTAGTTCTTACTTACCCAGAATATGGAGCAAAGCTTCTCTGTCAGCATAAACTGTCAGAGGAGCGTAGATCAAAGCTGAGCATGGCCTTAACAGAAGAGTAACAAAAGATCCCAGTCAGAGCTGTCATATGAGGATGTTACACCCTGCGATTTTCTGCCCACCCCCATCCCCCCCTCAAAAAAAAACAACAACAAAAAAAAAAGGAAGATACAGAATAAAAATAAAATGAGGTAAATGTTATTGGTCCTCATCCATTGAAGTCTGAAGATCTGTCTTCATTGCTTAAAAGTCTTTCAAAGTCTTACACTAGGAATCTGCCTAAGGGAAGGGAGCAGGTTGCCCAGAGAGGAGTTTATTATATCAGAGAGCCTTAATTTGACTGATCTTCTCTGTTTATGCAAATCTCTAAAAAAAAAATGTGTTCAAGTGGAGTAGAAGTGGCACCAGTACAGGCCTGCAGAAGAGCACAGAGCTGTTCCAAAAGTGTGTAGTTCAAAGGCACGCTGGACAGATGAAAGCTACTGAAATGGATACAATTGTCACATGTTAACAGGGAAGAAAAAAGAGTGAGTAAACAAGATTAGCTCTGTAGGATAAGGATATGTGATTGAATTGTCATCTAGTGTATCAGCGTGAAACGGTTTCCTGGAAATACCACATCAAAGCTAAAAACAATTCAGAACACAATGCAACATCTACTAGCAATTGGACCTGTTTCAGCGGTCAGACTTCAAGGACAAAAAGGGGACTTTGTCAAAAAGATATGGATGCTTGGAAACTGCTGAATTTCCAGTTTCTGCAGAGAGCAATGAAATCCCACTGAAACCTAGGGACCCTTGGTTTGGTCTTCTGCAAATATGTGTTCAGCTGCTTGGCTTCCTTAAGGGTGCTTGTCTCTATTGAACAAATACCAGAATTTCAGAAAGTTACAGGGACTCCAGCAAGGTCTGCTGGGACCCTTTTGTTTTCAGTCCTTCCATTTGATCCATCATTCACAGAAGGGGAAAGAGACGTAGGTCAAGTAATGGCAATCCCAGTGCACAACACCCCATAGTGTCTGGTGTGGTTGAACTGGCGTTGATGACTGGTCTAATGGAGCTGTCATCTCACTTGTGTTCCCAGTGCAATACTAGCATGTGCTTTGAGCCACACCCCCCACCTCACAGCTAATTTGAGATCTCATGGGTGCGTAGCAGTAAAAGGCAAGTGATGGTTTCAAGACAGACTTTAAGGTTTCTGTCTGAATCACCCTGTGGGAAGTCTACAGGAGAGCATTTTTCCCAGATTCCTTTCCCACTCAACCTGCTTTTCCCCAAGTTTTTCCCACTTCTATTTAGAGGCTTTTTGTCCTAAGGACGTGCTGCTGCCCCTTGCTGTCATGACCACAGAGTGATGAACGGACTGGGAATATGTAAACAGTCTTTTTTGTATGAAAGACAAGAGGAATAAACCTAATTGCAACAGAATTATTAAAACACAGTTGTCACTAGCTTTGTTCACTGAGACTGTGAACATTTGTATGTAAGAGTTTGAATGATGTACCTGGGAACGGAGAGGAGGATTTTATTTTTATTTAGCAGTGGTTTTTATGAGAACAAAGAACTGAGTTCTTCCACTACTTCTGGCCATGGGAGGGGTTCATCTCACCTAATCTAGCCATGGGAAATGTGAATGTTGAGGCATCTTCACAGGATGACTTGACCCCCTTCACTTTGTGGTTTCATACTCACATTAAGCAGTCTGGGTCCTCACTGCAACGCTTGCACGGATGAAGATCTCATTGCAAATGCATCTTGTTTTGTTTTGTTTGTTTCTAAGTTTGTTAGCTGGTTCAGTTCCCCAGTCTGGTCATATCTCCAGCCACTTCTGCCAACATGAAATCAGGTGTGGGAAGAATCAGCAGGAGTAGGGAATGAGAGAGAACCTTTTCACACATGCACAGATTTCCTTCAGTTTAAGCTCTCCATGAGCCTGCACTCTATGGCAAACAGTCATCTAGTCACAGTGCCTCTCTGATCAGCTAGAGAAGGCGCCTATGCAGTTAGCTCACACAAGATTCCTTATTTAATTTTGCTGAATTGGGCTAAAATACATTATTCCACCAATTTAGGTATGTTTTCACACTATCACACTATCACCAGGGTTGGAAGAGACCTCAAAGATCATCAAGTCCTACCCATTACCACAGACCTCAAGACTAGACCATGGCACCAAGTGCCACGTCCAAACGTGCCTTGAACACCTCCAGGGACAGTGACTCCACCACCTCCCTGGGCAGCCCATTCCAGTAGCCAATGACTCTCTCAGTCAAGAACTTTCTCCTCACCTCCAGCCTAAACTTCCCCTGGCACAGCTTGAGACTGTGTCCTCTTGTTCTGGTGCTGGTTGCCTGAAAGAAGGTAACCTCCTCCTGGCTACAACCACCCTTCAGGTAGTTGTAGACAGCAATAAGGTCCCCCCTGAGCCTCCTCTTCTCCAGGCTAACCAATCCCAGCTCCCTCAGCCTCACTTCACAGGGCTTGTGCT
>VWZE01022160.1:138048-162749 GCA_013396675.1 Eubucco bourcierii
GGGTGTCAGTCAGCATCCACAGATCCCTTTCTGTTTGGCTGCTCTCCAGCCACTCCCACCCCAGCCTGTAGCTCTGCATGGGGTTGTTGTGGCCAAAGTGCAGCACCCGGCAAGCAGACATGCAAGCAGACATCCTGAGGTGACCACAATTTTTGAATGAATAGAAATACTTCCATCTTTGTTTTCTCAAGGCACCATAAAATTTTCAGAGCTAGTGTTGGTAAGTCATTTAGGCACCAAAAAGTCCAGAAGTAAATCAGTAATTTTCTCACTAAAGATCACTTGGAAGAGAATCTGATGAGTAAGTCACATGTTGTGTAGGTGCAAATACATGGTTCTGATGTGGTGGATAAAGCGAAATACGGAGCTAAGTACAGACCATGCTGTGTTTTAACTGCATTAGATAGGATCCTGTAGTAAAAAAAAACCCAAAAAGTGGATCTTGGTCAGCATCCATCTACTCAACTATGAAAATGCATTTAGATTTGTAATGCATAGCAGATTTGTCAATTCTTTGGCAGTTTTGATCTATGCTGTGTATATGATTGACATATGTTTGATATTTATGTGTTTTGTCCTAAAGTACTATGCTGTTAGGTTAAAGAAATAAACCAGTCTACACAGAGAAACAAACCCCGTGTGCCAAGAGCTTTTTTCTCCCAGAGCAGTACCCTGAAACAGTGTTTATGACAATTTCTTTTTAATGTTGGTGATTCCATTGTACTGATACATGGATATGCAGACAGTTTACTGGCTTTTATAATGCAGCTTTTATAATGGAGTGATCCTGGACTTGTATGCCTGCACCAATGAAATAGATAAAGAATCACAAGTATAAAATGTGTTGTGAGCAACAATGAGAAATGATCCATGTTACTTTTTGTTTGTCAAGGTGTTCATCTTTACTACGTTGGCGGGGAAGTTTATGCTGAATGTGTCAGTGACAGCAGTATTTTTGTGCAAAGCCGCAACTGTAACTACCAGCATGGTTTCCACCCAGCCACAGTCTGCAAGATCCCCAGTGGCTGCAGCCTCAAGATCTTCAACAACCAGCTCTTCGCCCAGCTGCTTGCCCAGTCAGTCAATCATGGTTTTGAAGTGGTGTATGAGCTGACCAAGATGTGCACTATTCGAATGAGCTTCGTTAAAGTAAGGATCCTTTGTTTTCTCTTGCATTTACTGAGAAAGCAAATCCCGTCATGTGGTAGCTTTGGTGCAAAATTAGACTCCATCAGATCCTTCCCAACTTGCAAATAGCAATTTGGATTGCATGTTTTCCAGTACTGCCTGATATTTCTAGGTGCTTAAAATCATTAGCTTCAGTGGTCAACAGGGAAATTCTTAAATTCCAAAAACTAGGTATTCTGTAGGCTTTTTTTGCAGAAAATAAGCAGATTGCATCATGATGTTCTCACACTGATTGCATAAGGAGCTCAACTTAGAGGGACTTAACAACATGTAAATGTTGTAGCATGTATCTTTGGCAGTTGTAACATTTCCTATCATTATGCTACTATAGCATTACAGCATTATGCTGCTATGAGGGCTGGAAGGGACCTCAAGGATCATCTAGTTCCAACCCCGTGCCATAAGCAGGGACACCTCCCACTAGTACAGCTCACTCAAGGTCTCTTCCAACCTGGCCTTGAACACCTCCAGGAGGGGAGAAGCCACGACCTCCCTGGGCAACCTGTGCCAGTGCCTCACCACCCTCACTGGAAAGAACTTCCTCCTAACATCCAGTCTAAATCTCCCCTCTGCCAGTTTAAACCTATTGCCCCTTGTCCTGTCATTGCAAGACCTTGTAAATAGCCTCTCCCCAGCCTTCCTGTAGGCCCCTTTCAGATACTGGAAGGCTACTATAAGGTCTCCTGGAAACCTTCTCTTCTCCAGGCTGAAGAGCCCCAACTCTTGTAGCCTGTCCTCATAGGAGAGTTGCTGCAGCCCTCTGATCATCCTCGTGGCCCTCCTCTGGACCCGCTCCAACACTTCCATGTCCTTCCTGTGCTGAGGGCTCCAGAACTGCACACAGTACTCCAGGTGGGGTCTGACAAGAGTAGAGTAAAAGGGCAGAATCCCCTCCCTTGCCCTGTTGGTCACGCTGCTCTTTCCTATCTGAACTTTGCAGTCTGATTGTTCTGTTTGTGATTATAGGGTCATAGAAGCATAGAATGGTCTGGGTTGGAAGGGACCTCTGATTGTCATCTAGTCCAACCCCCCGTGCAGTCATCAGGGACATTCTCAACTAGATCAGGCTGCCCAGAGCCCTGTCAAGCCTCACTTTCATTATCTCCAGGAATGGGGCTCCAACCAGCTCCCTGGGCAACCTGTTTCAGTGTTCCACCACCCTCATAGTGAAGAATCTATATCTGCTCTTCTCTAGTTTGAAATCATTGCGCCTTGTCCTGTCACCACAGGCCCTTGTAAACAGTCTCTCTACATCCTTCTTGTAGGCCCCCTTCAGGTACTGCAAGGTTGCTACTAGGTCTCCCTAGATCCTCCTCTTCTCCATGTTGAACAACCCCAGCTCCCTCAGCCTGCCATTGTAGTAGACATGCTTCAACCTTCTAATCATTTTTGTGGCCCTCCTCTGGACCTGCTTAGTCAGTGTGAAATTTTCTTAAATCTTTTGAATTACCTTCTCACCAAAATGAAGTCTCTTGACTCGTTTTAGCACTGAAGATTTTCTTAGCACTCAGGATTTACTTAGGTGCCTATTGTAGCCTCTAAACCCCAGAGAATGGTGAGTGTTTTGAAACTGTTTACAGATGTGCAGATTGACTTCCTGTAGTGCTGCTAGGGAGAGCAGGAGCAATGTTCAGCCTGTAGACTAGACAATTTGTACCACTGGGAGACAGCTGGTCCTGCTAGGTACCCTAAGAATTGACCTGAGTATGTCCCTTTGTCTTGCAAATTTGGTTCTGTACAAATCACAGAAACATCCAGGTTGGAAAAGACCCTCAGGATCACCAAGTCCAACCTATGACTGGATCAAGTTGATAGAATTCACTTTTAAGATACTACCAAGCTGCTTGAGGCTCAAGCCCAGTTCCCCTATGTTCTACAAAGCAGACGAGTCAAGTCTGCAGCTTTCTGGTCTAGACTCTTCCCAGCCATCTTTGGGGATTCATCTCCTTAACTCTCCATGAGTACTGAGTGCCCTGTAACTTTGTCCAAGATAAAATCTCCCTGCCCACGACCTCATTGTTGCTTTGTTCTTGAGAAGAAACTGACACCTTGTTCACACAGAAGCATTAGGGGAAAAAGAAAGCAAGCAAGAAATCAAACAAACAGCATTTTCTTTAATGGAAGAGGTGAATGGCCGTGCTGTTTGTAACGGCAGTGTAACCAGTTACATTATATTTTCATTATCTCAGCAACTCCTGGGCATGTGTTATCTGCCTCCATGCCCAGTGTGGCAGCAGAAATGATGGTGTTGATGCACTAGATAATGCTGCTGCCATATTATCACCTTGCTTTGTTGAAACAATAGCAGTGACTATAGTGCCTCGGGCACCAGATGGACTTGCACCTTGCACCAGTGCAAGGACTTATTTTGAACCCTTTCCCACAACCCTTAGAAAATGGCTATGCAAATTTCAAACAAGTTCTTCCTTCCTGGTCTGTAAAACTCCTTTCCTGTACTCAGTCTTCTCAAATTATTTCCCTCTCAAGATGTGAGCTGGGTGATGTGCTCTGTCTGAGGACAGGATAGCCTCTGGGTGTTGGATATGCATTGCGCAAAGGAACAGGTTGCCTGTCAAAGCCACATATCAAGAGGTCCCAGGTACAGGCCCTGTAGCTTCTTTCCTGATTTGCATTCAGATGCTGCTGGTCACCTGCAGCCCACAGAGCAAGCAAAGCAAAAGGGCTGGAGAGCCTGCCTCCTACCCTGCCAATGCTTGAGCTACCAGCTGAAAGGTAGGAATGCATAGGAACCAAGAGAAAATTGCAAATACTGTATGATCTCTGGAGGCAGGACCTGGGACAAAAATTGAAGGTCCCATCTCTTCTCATATGCCTTGTGTGCCCACAGAGCAGCTGCAGGGAGCTCAACCCGCAAACAAATGTGAGTGTGTCGTCAGTGAGAGCAGACAGTAGTTTCCAGATGGCTGTTGTCCTCTCTCCACATATGAGACACATATGAGGCAGCCGACACAGAGTAGAGAGACAGGGTTCCACCAGGCCGAGCTCTGAACCCAGCACATTTTCTTAGGTCTTGGGGCTGAGGGGATAACCCTGACCCAGCAGACTTTTCTGTGCTGTGCGCATATGAGGCAGCTCAGTGCTCTGAGATGTGACTGGAAAGAGCCCACAGGAGGTGGGAAGGGCTGAGAGAAGTAGCAACTTGATTTACCCTGCCAAAAGTTGTATTTCTGGTCTCCCTGGGGGGGAGGTAATCAGTATCTTCTTCATGATGACTGCAAAAACTGCCACCACAGCTTTGAAAATCCTTCTCATTTTATTCCCTTGTTAAGAGAGCTCCACCTCTGGGTTAATTTCTTCTCTGGGGATGAAGGAGGATACCAGAGTGATGGAACAGGGGTTCCTGCTTTCCTGGCATTTGCCCTGCTAAGAGCTCCAGTGGGCAGCTGGAGGCAGCAGCAGTGTGGAAGCTGCCAGCAGAGGGAGATGAGAAGCCACCTGTGTGCCCTGCCAGGCTCCTACGAGTCGAGTGGGTTGTGCTTGCAGCCTGTCATTCCTATTCTCCAGATTTCGTGTCCTGCCAGACACAGAGATGCACCTACTCTTCTGACACTTGCCCTTCTGGCTGTGTATCTTCACTGCAGCTGAGTTCTTAAAACTTCAGACATTCAGAAGTCTAACTACATTGGTTAGAAAGTGACATTTTATGCAAACATATCCAGAACATTAATTTTGTCTGCAAACACAGGCCCCTTCTAGCCTGATAAATGCTTTGCAGGTGAGAAAAATGCTACCTGTTTAAAAGTACTCTTTGGTCTTTGGTCAGTCCATATCTGACTTTTCTGCTTTCTTCCCTCTTCAGCAATTAAGTGGAGATTTATTTAATTTTTTTTTTTTTTTTTAAATCAAGATGATATATTATGGCATCTAGTTTTCATGCTAATCCTAGTTCTGCAGCTGATCATCTACAGAAGCAGATTTTAGAAGACCTCAGAGGTCTGAGTTGTTCAGTGATCTGCAGTTTAGGTACCTTTGGCAGGCATCGATCTTCATATACCTCTATGTCCTTTTTTCATTACAGAAATATCACCCTGCCTGACTAGCATAACCACAGCATAGCTTCTCTGATCAGCAGCCCACAAATCATACAATCATGGAATGGTAAGGTTGGAAGGGACCTCAAGGATCATCTAGTTCCAACCCCCTGTCATAGGTGTCCCTACACCTCCCACTAGCACAGCTCACTCAAGACCTCATCCAACCTGGCCTTGAACCCCTCCAGGGAGGGAGCAGCCACAACCTCCCTGGGCAACCTGTTCCAGTGCCTCACCACCCTCACTGGAAAGAACTTCCTCCTGACATCTAGTCTAAATCTCCCCTCTTCAGGTTTAAACCCATTGCTCCTCGTCCTGTCATTACAACACCTTGTAAATAGTCCCTCCCCAGCCTTCCTGTAAGCCCCCTTCAGATACTGGAAGGCTACTATAAGGTCTCCTGGAAGCCTTCTCTTCTCCAGGCTGAAGAGCCCCAACTCTCTCAGCCTGTCCTCATAGCAGAGCTGCTCCAGCCCTCTGATCATCTTCGTGGCCCTCCTCTGGACCCACTCCAACACTTCAATGTCCTTCCTGTGGTGGGGTCTCCAGAACTGCACACAGTACTCCAGGTGGGGTCTGACAAGAGCAGAAGCTCATTCTGCACTGAGACCATGTTTTGCACATAAGAAACCAAGTTCAGTTCTGTCAGCAAGACAGGCAGTGAGCTGTGAGACTTTGGGCTGTAACTTGGATGTCTTGCGTTGCCTGCTTAACAGACTCTGTGCACCCTCGTAGTATGGAAACTTCTGCTTCTCTTTTCTCCCTGCCAGTACCACATCCTCATCTTCTGTCAGATGCAACGTCTTGTAATGACAGAACTAGGGGCAATGAGTTTAAACTGGCAGAGGGGAGATTTAGACTACACATCAGGAGGAAGTTCTTTACAGTAAGGGTGGTGAGGCACTGGCACAGGTTGCCCGGGGAGGTTGTGGCTGCTCCCTCCCTGGAGGTGTTCAAGGCCAGGTTGGACGAGGCCTTGAGTGAGCTGTACTAGTGGGAGGTGTCCCTGCCTATGGCAGGGGGTTGGAACTAGATGGTCCTTGAGGTCCCTTCCAACCTTACCACTCTATGACTCTATGATTCCATGCTCTGTGTCATTTACCTCTCCAAAAGAACTGGAGAAATTGCTGCAGGACTTCCCACAGTGTGCCCTTGGGGAAAAGATGTGTTCAAGAATAGAAGACCTATGGAAAATATCTATACATAAATGAGGTATCATACATAGGAGCCTTGATGGAAGTTGTCAAGAGTTTCAAATAAATAACTAGTGCTTCTGGAGTCTTGAACTCATAGGGTGCATCTCTACCACTAAACCAAGCAGTCCCCAGGATCATTCCCAGTTCCTGTTAAAATGTTATGACAGGGCTTGGCCTGCTTTTTGTCTGTGCCAGACAGCAGGCTGGCAGACTTTCCTGGCCATGTCTCTGGGGTGTGAACAGCAGGGACCATTCACCATGGGCTGTCTGCAGGCAGCCAAGCTTGGAAACAGGCCTTTCCATGCAGATTGTTCTCAGCACCTAGAAGTGTGATTGAAAGTTTTTAATTTAATAGTAGAGAGTTCCTGATAATTGTGATAACAATGACCTTAAAAAGGAGCAAATTTTCAAGAGAAAATTATCCCTGGCAGCTTGGGTGATGGACTATCTGTAGATGTGTTAGACTCAGCACTGAAATTGTAATTTAACTTTGAATTTTTATTTAAGAATTCACTTTTTGGTCCTTTGATGCTTTTATAGGGCTGGGGAGCAGAGTATCATCGACAAGATGTTACAAGCACACCCTGCTGGATTGAGATCCACCTTCATGGACCACTGCAATGGCTGGATAAGGTGCTGACTCAGATGGGCTCACCTCATAACCCCATCTCCTCAGTCTCTTAAGAATCATGCCTAGAATTCCTTTAGGATGGATGCTATTGCAGGCAGTGGCTTATAGGATTTCCAGTGGACAGAAGATTCTATATGTAGATGTATGTAGATGTAAATATATCTATACACAGTCTACTCTCTTATTTTTTTTTTTTTTCCCCATGCAGTGTTTTGTGATTTGTAGTTACTCTGATGCCAGTACAATAAGATTAGAAATTCAGGTAGATCATGTCTGTTCTCTAGTACAAAATAAGCCAAATTTCTGCAGAAGTCTCAAACATTTCCTGTGAGCATCTTCATTCCTCAGCCAAGCCAGTAAACGATGGGACTTCTCAGCACTGTCATAGGGACTCAGAAACCTGGCTGTAGCTGTTCCTAGTAGGTGAAATTCACCCCTCTGCAGGCAACCAAAGTCAATCTCTACTCCATTTATATCCGTTTTACATCCTAATTTCAGGTCTAAAACAGGACCTTAGGTGGTGTGCAGGACTTATGCATAGAGTTGACTTTTTTCCAGTGAACTGAAGGACTAAACTGCAATGCCAGTCTGTCTCCCTGCTGCAAAGGACGATGCGACAACAGATCCTCTGAGGAGCTGAGGTATCCCTGTCTCCCCTAGAATTTGGCAGGAGGAGAGAGCCCTTGGGACACATTCAGCACTGGAGCCTTATCAAAGTATTCTGGACATATCCAAGTAATCTGATGCTGTTGACACAGCAGTCTATGGTACTGCTGCACTGAAAAGCCACAAGCTCCTAGGAAAGAAAAAAAAAAAGAAGAAAAAAAAAAAAAAGAAATGTATGGCTACAAGTTTAAAAACTAAGTAATTTCCAGTGCTTTTTTTGCCAAGTACATACATACTTGCATATGTATCCAGCATGTAAACAGAATCCTATCCATTGTATTGTATTGATGTAGTTTGTTTTAAAGTTAGGACTGTCTGTAGTTAGACTGCTGTGCTGATATCAAGGGTACGTATAAAAGGGACTTGAACTGTGATTCAGAAAAGGGAAATGAAGTGTGTATTGAAGAACCAGATGATTACCTTTCTCCTTGGGACAGTCTCTTTTGTGGGAACAGGAAGCCCCATGCTTACAGGATACAATGAGAAGGAGGTGGGGTCAGCCATGCCCATCCCCTGTGCTGGGCCAGTCCTCAGGATCTCACTGCAATGCTAAGGTCTGCCTGAGAGAACTTCCCTGCGTGTCACTTTGTACATCCCCCTGGGTGACTTGTCATACTAGAACTTAATAATTTGCAGTGCTTTCAGCTTGCCTTCAGAGAACAGTGAGGCATAGTCAGCTACAAAGAAGAGAAGAGCAAATCTATGTGCAGAACCTTTTTTTTAAAAAGAGCTTCTTGTCTGTGATCCTTCTATAAGCAGGCCTATTGCTCTCTAAGCCTATTGCCTGTACTGTCATCCACAAAGCCAGCCTTACAAAATGCTGTTCACTTGGTAACCTTTTCTGAGGAGGCAGGCGAAACTCATGTTACATTTTGATAGTCCACACTACCTTGCTGAAAAAGAGTATCATTTCTTTCCAGGCATAGCAATGAAAACTGTTTTGATTTAAGGATCAGAAAGTGTGATAACTTCTCCAAATTTCATTCCTCCAGCACACCAGAAGTATCCTGAGAGAAAAAAAAAATGTTTGGATCAGAAAGTGTGATAACTTCTCCAAATTTCATTCCTCCAGCACACCAGAAGTATCCTGAGAGAAAAAAAAAATGTTTGGATCAGAAAGTGTGATAACTTCTCCAAATTTCATTCCTCCAGCACACCAAAAGTATCCTGAGAGAAAAAACAAAATGTTTTACAGAATGTTTCTTTTCTTCCCTATCTGGTGTAACACCTTTTACCAGCATAATTAGAAGAGAATGCCTGAAATCTTCAGCTACATCCTATATGAAAAGGAAATAACATTCACTGGAAAGACTTTCCATGTGTTTTAGGTGCTATGCAATACCTGTTATGGGGTGGTAGTTATGAGCAGAGCAGAAGAAATCAGTAAACTAGCAGCATTGAATGCATCTTCAGATGCCTGCAGAATTTGTAGGACACAGAAGGATAAATTACTGTTACATTTGAGCAGTAATAGCAAGTTATGTAGGAAATGGGTAAATACAAAGTACCTTATTCTGTCACCATTTGGTGTCAGCAGTGTCACTGTCAAACAGGTTACGCTTTACAACCACCCGAAGTAATGAAATCCATAATAATGTTACACAGAAATTCCAGGCATGGCATTTGCTGTTTAGCAGACTTGAGAGAGATCAGTTTGGAAAAAGACATTTTCCACATCTCCTTCTGTCATCAGTGTCACTGCACTGAGGTACTGGTAACGTGGTTTTTAGAATGTTTATTGCACCCTTTCTCTAGTAATTTCCCTGTGCATTTCATGTTGCTCATCCCTTTGCTTTCTAAGCAGCTAAGGAGAGAGAAAATCATGTCTCCTGTCCAGGGTCTGTCCTTTTAGGCTGAAATCTTCCCTCCTAAGACAAAGAGAAGCTTAGGGGTTGCTTTTAGACATTCCCAGCACTGTGACCTTAACTTGCAGAGTGCAAAGAGGGTGTTCTGAGGCATATCTACTCTTGAGCATCTGCAGAACCCAGCTTCCTGCCAATGCTGCAGAAGAGAATTGGATGGCCATTGAAGAGAAGCAGGCTCTTTCAGGATGTAATTTGTTTCATAATAAGGCAGGTATTTCAAGTAGATGGATTACAGTGAACATGCTTGCATCTTCCTGTCAACTTGAAGGGCAGCTCTGGCTCAGATGTGCACTGTTACATATCCAAAACTAGGTGAGGTCAGTTCTAGGGAAGATGTAGTGGCTTTCCCAGCCTCGTGCTGATACTTGCTCATTAAGTGTCTACGTTGTTTAACTGGAAGTTGGTGAATTCAGAGCAGTTTTTCCTGTTTGGCTTTAATACTGTCCCTACATGCATCTCATTAAATGTACACCACTTATATTCCCTTACTAGCAAGTGAAGAGGCACTGTGGAGCATGATTCTTACATCCTATTTAAAATCTCTGCCTTATGATGAAATGAATTTAAGCAAATGTAACTAACTGCTGAAAGTTGGATCAAAGCACCTAATTCTGGGCAAGCAAAGCCAACAGCTATAACTGAAGGCTGGTATCACTGTGTGAACATCTTCCTATCTTGGTGGCCTCTTAGGGGCTTAGTCCACAGTATGAAATGCTGTGCAAATACACAGCAGCTGACAACTCCTTCATAAGAGATGACAACTCCTTCATAAGAGATGGGAACAGCTCACATGCACAAGGAAGAAGTGATATGAGTGAATGAAGCAAACAATAGGAAGATGACTCCTGTCTAGATGCAGTGATTAAAAAGTGATAAATGAATAATTTATTTAACTTTCATTCTGAACAAAGTCTCTCTTACAAGCTTCTCTACTATATGTGAATTGAGCTTACTTAAGAATTCAGGCTTCTCATCACAGCAATGTAACTTTATATCTCACACTAACGTCTCCCTGTTTTGGAAAGAAGTATTTTCTGTGGAAAGGTCTTCAACCTGCAGTCAATTTAAGGTCCTTAAATGTACTCATTAATACTCAAGCTTTGGAGATAGGCTTCCTGCAAAAACGTTTTAAAGCCTTAAAAAACTTAAAACCTTTTAAAGGAAGACTACTTGGTTGAAGGTAGACTTTTCTTAATTTTTCTTTTTTTTTTTTTTTTTTTTTTTTTTTGAGCCATCAATAGTTCAGATCCTTTTGGAAGTTTCTGTGGAGAAGTACTAGCATGCAGCATGATTTTGATCAGGCAGAGGCATAAAGCACATTCATCATGATATGCAGACCATTTGTTTTCCTATTAAGTGATCAAGAGAAGACTACTTAACTGATGCTGCTGCAGCACCAGTATTACTATGCCATTTGCTTCCATAGGTGGCAGAAGTAAACCTAGCACACTGACTGCATGGAGTCATTCAGTGGCACCGCTGCTCTGAGGTCTTAGTCCTATAGCCCTGCAATGCAACAGCTGATCAGGTACAGTGGCATTGCACAGCATTGGCTGTGGCATTCAGAAGTGTAGCATGTGCTTTGCCTCCCTATGCCACAAGCCTCTTTCTTTACTCATGAAATGTCATGTTTTGCTGTGCTTAGTCAGACAGATAACGTGTTAGCAACACAAGAACTGTGGCCCCCAATTGGAGTAGAGGAAATCCCTTCCATGTCTCCAGCAGGTACTGTTTCAAGACTTTCACCATCCTGAGCAGCCTTCTCAGGGTGTCAGACATGATGCCCTGCAGAGATCCTTCCCACTTTACATCATTCTGTGGGTCTGTGCAAAGACTCTCAGTGATAACTGGTTGTGACAGGCAGGAGCTCTATTAGTAAAGACACTTTCAGGATGAAGCATGTTTATCCTCAGCTATTTCTGTGTGACTTCAGTCCAGGCCAGATTTATGAAGTATTACTGTTCCTTCAGCATAAAATCAACACTGCAAACCTTTCAGTGTAAACATCATCTCCACTGCACAGCTCTTAAAACAGAGAAAATGAGGCATTTGTGACTAACTTTGCCTACAAATCTGCCCTTGTTCTTCCTGGCTTACAACACACCTTTTCCTGTAAGGTCTACAAATCAGGAAATCTGAATAGTGGATAAGGAGTTGCACAAACACCTGGATTTACAGAGGTATCTCAGGCAGAGACTTGGAGGATGGACATGATTTTTAAAAATGCTTGATCCAGTTAAGTAACCTTGAAGTGGTCTCAAGTATAAGGCAGATTTTCTTGCCTAATTATAATTCCTGTGGTGTAGCTATAGCTTTCAGGAATACTTGAGCACTACATGGTGCTCAGTATAGGAAAGAAACATTACATCTTCTGTACTATTCACCTCTTCCCCTGGCTTCCCATAACCTAACTTTGTAAAACCAAACCCAAACACAATAAGGAAATATTAATGGGTCATAGGGTAAAGTAATTAAATACTGCTTTTCAAAGTTGAGAAGTGCTGCCTGGAATATAGATTTGTATCATCAGAAATGTACCAAAAGCAACATGTCCCATGTGCTCTCCAAGCTGAAGGTGAGAGCACATTGTTCTACAGAAGCCTGTAGAGGAGACTGTTACTTGAACAACCAAACCCAAGCTCTTCTGAGTGCATGAAAAACCCACTGAAGGGCTAAGAAGATTTTCAAAGGACTTAAAATTCATGATTGGCTTCAGTAGCCAGAGTTACATTGAGAGGATGAAGGGACTGAGGAGGAGAGAGCATGTGAACAGATATGCTCAGAGGTCTTCACTGAAGATAGCAAGGAAGTACGTGTTGGGGAGGCATTGTGTTCACTACAGCTTTTTACATTCACATCTAAACTAATCAAGACCTGCTTTAGGAGCAAATTGAACTGCCACAATCCTTGACCCTTCCTATACACACAGCCTGGCTGAGTGTACCAACCTCCTGATTAAGCCACTGGAGCAAATGGGTGTCCCATGTGATCCAAGGAGTGGACTGTGTTTGCATCTGGGAACTGCGCTTGCAAGATTATCCTTTGCCTTGCTGCAGGACTAATGAGAAGTTCAGCTTTGAAGTAACCATTCAAGGACACTGTAACCACATCTAGTGTGTGCTCCTCAAAGAATCAAGTGCAGTCTGAACAGAAACTGTGTGACTGGAAGACAATGATACAGCAATCTACCTGGGAATTGCACTAAAGCAACTTGCTTCCTGCCAGATGGGGAATTCCAATGCCTGAAGGAAAATGGAATCAACAGGATCCTTCATGGGGACTCCTGACTATGAAATCACATTCATAGCAGAAACAAAGAATGACAAATGTGCTTCCCTGGGCGTTACTAGGAGGTCAGATCACCATCAAAACAGACCTGATGATGTTGGTTCCATCTTGTGGTGAGGAAAGAGATAGGTGAGACTTCAGATCCGTGAATAAAAAGCTTCTTAACCTGGAGGCTTCATTGCAGTCACTGAAACAGGGCTTCTTCATAATGTCAGCTTTGGGAGTACCTTTCTGCAAGGTATAGAAAGCCTGAGTGGACATTTTGGATTTGTGTCTCTAGTGTGGACACTTCTGCGTGTTCTGCACCAGTGCAAAACACAGCCTTTGGTTTGTGCCAATCATCATATGAAGCTCCAGAGCGGCCAGTAGCAACCAGAATTCTGTTCCTTGTTTATCCCTGGGTTTTCCAAACAGTTTGCCCAGGTGTGCCTTACATTATATTGCCATATTGATGCTGCACTTTCCTGCCAGGGAGGTGAGGCATCTGAGAGTCATGTCACGAGGACACTTCTACTTGTACCTGGGTCATTCTTGCAAACTTGGTGCCTGTGCAGATTATGAGCATACTTTGAAGGCCATGTCTCTTAGTCTTAGACACAACCACTACATTCTCCAGAGTCAGCTACTCTTCCACTATAGCCAATGTGAACATTTTCAGCTAATTGTGAACTGTTTTTAGATCTTCAGTCATAGCGTTTTTATTATCCATGGATGCTGCTATTTTATATCCTGTGTCAGTATTCAAATAATATTGCATATTAATAGCATAGGAAGAAATAGACCACCTAGTTAATAATTCTTAAATACAGACCTCATCCACAAAGCTAGAAACAAAGTCTGACCCCTTGCACTTTCACAGTAGTGAGCACATCATGTTTCAGTGCGTTCTTTTGATGCTAAAGTGTGTGTTAGATCTTACTCTGTTAAGTCCATGAGAAGATTTGCAAAGGAGAACAAGGGAACAAACATTGTGATGATCAGAGATAGTGCTAATACTGATAACTGATACATTTTCTTCAATTACCCAAGTAATTTGAGTTTTTAATTATGTATACTTTCAAACTGTAAGATAAATACCCACAGTAAGTATGCCATGGTGTAAGTCAGTGTTAGCAATTTAATCCCTCATTTCAGTACCACCGTTAAGATGTAAATAGGACTAAGAAGTGAGGCAAGTGAAGAAAGAGGCCTTTTTGTGTGAGTCAGTGAAGCCATAAGGTTGCAAAGTTCTTTGCAGTCAAGGGGCCAAAAAGTGGATTTGAGTGAGGTGTGGGGTTTTTGTGTTAAATATGAGCTGTCACTCTGGTGCACAGAAGAACCATGAATCATACCTAGATTTAATAGCATCACTTCCATCTATGAGCAGTTCTGCCCCTGTCTTTTCCATCAGAATCAAAGGAAAACATCTATACCATCCAGAATAAATTATATACTGTAACAGTGTAGATTGCCATATAAAGAATACTACTTGGACACCTGCCTCTTGAGAATGAAAAATCTTAGATGCAATTATTTTCAGAAGCCTGAGTGATCAGGGCAGCCCAGAGTTAGAATCACAGAATGGTAAGGTTGGAAGGGACCTCAAGGATCATCTAGTTCCAACCCCCTGCCATACACAGGGACACCTCCCACTAGTACAGCTCACTCAAGGCCTCATCCAATCTGGCCTTGAACACCTCCAGGGAGGGAACAGCCACGACCTCCCTGGGCAACCTGTGCCAGTGCCTCACCACCCTCACTGTAAAGAACTTCCTCTTAACATCCAGTCTAAATCTCTCCTCTGCCAGTTTAAACCCATTGCCCCTTGTCCTGTCATTGCAGGACCTTGTAAATAATCCTTCCCCAGCCTTCCTGTAGGCCCCCTTCAGATACTGGAAGGCTACTATCAGGTCCCCTCAAAGCCTCCTCTTCTCCAGGCTGAAGAGCCCCAACTCTCTCAGCCTGAGTTCTCCAGTCCCATGCCCTGTCACACCAAGAAAGATACAACTGCTAATCAATTAGACATTTTCCTAAGCATTCCTCCTGTTGCATTTGATTTGAAGCATTCTGAAGTGAACGCAGTTTGATGTTTGAACAACACACTTTTTAAACACACTCCGTTTTCTTTGGCTGGAGTCATTCAATTGTAAAAGGGATTATTCATGTCTTGTGTTTTACTGTTAATAAAGAGATTTCTGATTTAAGAGTTCTTTCACTCATCATCTCCCATTATTCTCTTTGAAAGACTGGCATTGGAAAGCTCATTCAGTAGTAGTAGTAGTATTTATTCATACAGCTCAGTCTTAGACAGAAATGAGTAATTTCACTGAGTAGCAGGATGAAGCAACACTTCCAGCAGTGGAATGTTAGACACAATAAAAATGACTAAAAACTAATACAACATAAAACCTGCATGTTATAGAGTATATGCATCCCTGACTATTCTGCACAGATTTGAAGCTCATCATAGAATCAACCAGGTTGGAAGAGACCTCCAAGATCATCCAGTCCAACCTATCACCCAGCCCTAGCCAACCAAGGTGACCATAGCACTAAGTGCCTCATCCAGTCTTGAACACTTCCAGGGACAGTGACTCCACCACCTCCCTGGGCAGCCCATTCCAATGGCAAATCAGTCTCTCTGTCAAGAACTTCCTCCGAATATCCAGCCTAGACATCCCCTGACACAACTTGAGACTGCGTCCCCTCATTCTGTTGCTGGTTGCCTGGGAGAAGAGACCGACCCCCACCTGGCTACAACCTCCTTTCAGGTAGTTGTAGACAGCAATGAGTCAACCTCTAGTCTTTCTAAAATTCAGATTTCTTTTTCTGCAATAAAAGTAGCAAAGGAGTAGAAGATATAATAAACTTGGAGCCATGCAAACACAACTGGATTCACATGTCTGGGAATCCCATGATGCTCCCCAGACAGGACAGCTCTGTTAGCAGCACAGCCCCAGTGCTCTGCATCAGCCTGTTAGGCACTGATACCACAGGCTGCCAGAAATAAAACACAGGTGAGCTACACTGTGCTAAGCATTTCTATTCATATCTTCAGCAACTTCCATTTGTTTAACTAAGTCATCCAGCACACTCTTAACAAATGCTCTGTGCACCTTTTCTACCATGAAGGGTTCCTTGTTTTTAAGAAGTTTGATCACCTGAACATTTTAAGCTGACCATTTAAAATAAAGCTAATATTCTACAATTTCAGCCCCTGACATTTTCATATATATTCTGACACACTGAAAAGACTAATCTGGTTTTACTTAAACCTAAAATAACTTTCTATAAAAGCATCCTTGGAACACAACAGTTTTAATGCTACCACATTAGGGCTAGCCAAAAAAAAAAAAACAACACACACGTAACAGAACAAAAAAAAGAACAGGTTTTGACTGTTTGGTTTTTAGAAGAAAAACAAATATTTTACTCAATCACTTATTGGTCCAGACTGTTGATACAAAGTTGTGGGGTTTTTTTTCTCATTTCTTGTTCAAACAACAACTTGCACAATGCTACATAAAACAAATCCCTACTGAACAAGTTATATACATACACACACAAAGCACAGCTTGTAAAAATTCGTAAGACTAACAAATATTTCTGAAGAGACATTATTTGTAGATCAAACTGCTGCAATATCAAAGTAGAACTTTAATAAGCGCTGACACCATTCAGATAATCTCTGTGCGGAAACATGGTTTAATACAAAACTTCATAAACAAAATGTGGGATTCAACACAATATACTGTTTGGATTCTTCAACCAGTCAACTGCAAGTTCATCTGAAAACCTGAGAAGTCTAGCACTAGAGCCAGTTAGGTATCAGTTGCCTTGGAAGTAGAATTCTAATTACACTTAACTTTTTGAAAACAACTACATAAAAATAAAAGCACAATCGCATTTTACTTTTTGGACGCATTTGGTATTATGAGTAAAAAGCTCTACAATTTAATTTACTTACTTAAAAATGAGTGATATTGTCATCTGTAATTAAATTGTATTTTGTGTGTAAGAGGCTGGTTCCTAAAAATAACTCCACAAAACAAGACCCAACTCTCAGTTGCGTTCATTCCACCTAATTCTTCTCTAAAGCTTTTTTTGCCCGTTTACCTCTTCTGGAACTTTCAAACAAATTCTTTTACATGCTTTTCACACACAATGAAACATTTCAAATCTACTCATTGTGTAGATAATGAGTATATAGGAGGATCACCTGATTCACACTTTTCTGAGCCACTGGATCAACTTCTTGATGGCATGATGTCTTTAGTGCAAGATTCTACTGGACATCAGTTTCCCATATCCCTGAGCAATTGCTGTTAGTTTGTCCCAGTGGCCTGGCTCAAATTCAGGACTTCATTTCACAACTTCCATAGAAAGTAACTGACTTCCTTCAATGATTGTCATCAAAGACTGACTTGTTTAACAGTAAATCCTTATATAGAAAATTGTTAATTTAGTGGAAGACTTTGGTAGGAAAAGGGTGTACAGCTCAACATTGCTAATATAAACGAATTTCTATTAAAAAAATTAAACATTAAAATGAAGTTTTAGAAAGAATCAAAAAATAGACTCCTCCAGATTTGCTCACAAGTTTGCAGACACCCAAGCAGCTCAAAACCTCAAAAGTGCAAACAAGTTACAAGTAAAATACCCAACAGCAGCAACTTTAGATCTCCTTTAAAGGTCCAGATTGTATTTGTACAAAATACACATCCTATTCCTCCTTCAGCCCCAGACACATCTGCTGGTCACTGATCTGTTCCCATTACCCAGGTGCTCCTTGAAACTGTTGCTGCCTTTGTTCCAGAGCCTGCTGACTTAACAGTTGCTGTTGCCTCTGTAGAAACTGCACTACTTCTGGACTTCTGAGTAGGGACTGCAAGAAAGAGAAAGTGGACTTTAATGAACTCACCTATATTAAATAGCTACTGTAGCAATTGTATTTATAATATTTTTCTATTTGATCAATTTGTGCAGTGTAACCCCAGCAGGCAGCTAAGCATTACACCTGCCTCTTGTTCATTCCCCACTGAGCAGTATGAAGCAATGTTCAGTTTTCATCACAAACTCAAGACATAGCCCTTTACATGTTACTGTGAAGTGAATTAACTGTGTCCTGGTCAAAACCAGTACACCCAAGTGAGGGATCAATTAAATGCTAAAGAGAACCAGCAGGTAACCAGAGGCAACGTTAATACATACCTTGAAAGCAGATTCAGAATGTAAATGTACAATATCACAGAAAAACAAAGATGGCAATCTACCAACATACTGAAAACATACTTTTCAACTGTGCATCAGTTCTGAACCAATTTCTACATTTTCTACAACAGATAGCTCAACAATACTGTAATAAATAAATATTCTAGTTCGACAGTAAAGTTCATGTGCTTGTCATAGTTCAAGCATCTGGATGATGCTCTTAGTCACATGGTTTAATTTCACATAGTCCTGCAAGGAGGAGGGAGTTTAACTCAATGGCTCTTATCAGCCACTTACAGCTCAAAGAACTCTATGATTCTGTCTTCCATGAGGGTTCAGTAATTTCCCAACATTCCTAAACAGCAGTCCAGCCACAAGGAATGAGTTAAAAAAAAAAAAACAACAAAAAACACCTTCCACCTTCAGTCACAAAAGACAGAAGTATCTAAAATTATTTGCTTCTGGTTCCTGGCCTGAACTGGTGCAGTCTGTGATCCAGCTCTGGTTGCTCAATCTCATTCTCACATGGACACTAGTAAGGTCAAACAGCAAATCAGGTTGGGAATGGATCCTTCCAAAAATTAAAATTAGCACAGGAAAACTAGACTGCTTGATCATTATGCATAGTCACTCCACTGATGCAAGCAAAGACGTACACTAACTCTGTAGCCCAGATTTACATTCAAAAGCATCAGCAACTTTCAGAGTTGGGTTTAAATTTCTTTGCTATTAGGGGCTGTTCTGCAGAGATTATAATTGAAAACAACCATTGTGCACTTAACTCATACCTACAGCAGCACTGAACAGGTAAGATCAATGAATTGCCACTGAAAGCAGTTACTATTTGATCAGATGCACAGCCACTTTTTTTTTTTATAACATGCATTATCAGGTCACTTCACTGCAACTGGGCAGTCAGGAAGTAGTTCCTCTATCTGCTGGAGGTTTATGACACAAAGGTGCTTTGGGTTCTCCATCCAAAATTTGGTGTTTCACAGTGCCTTGCCGTTGCTTTCTTTACCCAGTGCAAGCTGCACATCTAGACACACATGGGCCACCAAAAAAGCCTCTCCTCACAGAGATTAACCCCATGCAAGAAATTTATGAGCAAGCATAAAGGACTTGGCATGTATAAGCAATAAATCTGCAAGCAGCTATATGCAGTAATTTGCATGTGCAGCAACATGAGGTATGGAACACACTTGAGTAACACAGGCCAGGAGAGATCTTTTCTGAGTCACCACAGAACCCTGTGGCTTTGTGTTGTGTAGATCTGCTTAAAAGAAATTCTAGAAGAAATAATGCTGAGTGAAGGAAACAGAGTCACAGCAGAGAAAGAAGCAAGAACTGTTATCAAGGAGAATATCAATCCCCACGTCACCATAATACTGCAAGGGAACCTTAGTTCTTGGAAGAGACTTGACATAGCTCTGTGCAAAAGCTCTGAACATCTATTTAAAGAGATTCCGGTTGCTGTGTTTTATTAATAAGATATCATTTAAATTTAATTAAAAGCCACAATGACTAGAAGCATCCATAAAAGGGGACAATAACTCAGTAAGTGGAGCATGAAGAACAGATAGGGTAGGGACAGATAGGGTTGGGTAGGTGCAATCCCAAGCACAAATACAGACTGGGAGGTGAATGGTTGGAGAGCAGCCCTGAGGAAAAGGACCTGGGGTCTGGGTTGATGAAAAGCTCAACAGGAGCCTGCAGTGTGCACATGCAGCCCAGACAGCAACTGAGTCCTGGGTTGCATAAGAGCAGTGTGGGTAGCAGGGCAAGGGAGGTGATTCTGCCCCTTTACTCTTCTCTCATCAGACCCCATCTGGAGCCCCCAGCACAGAAAAGGACGTTGAAGTGTTGGAGCAGGTCCAGAGGAGGGTCATGAAGATGATCACAGGGCTGGAGCAGCTCTGTTACGAGGACAGGCTGAAAGAGTTGGGCCTCTTCAGCCTGGAGAAAAGAAGGCTCTGAGGAGGATCGAGGAGACCTTATAGTAGCCTTCCAGTATCTGAAGGGGGCCTACAGGAAGGTTGGAGAGGGACTATTTACAAGGTCCTGCAATGACAGGACAAGGGCCAATGGGTTTAAATTGGATGTTAGGAGGAAGTTCTTTAGAGTGAGGGTGGTGGAACACTGGAACAGGTTGCCCAGGGAGGTTGTGGCTGCTCCCTCTCTGGAGGGGTTCAAGGTCAGGTTGGACGAGGCTTTTGTGACCTGTACTAGTGGGAGGTGTCCCTGCCTATGGCAGGGGGTTGGAACTAGATGATCCTTGAGGTCACTTCCAACCCTACCATTCTATGATTTTATGATAATGTAAAAGATAAGCTCCACAGTTCATTATATTTGTCTTGAAAAGAATTAAGAACAAGAGATACTTCTCTGAGTTTTAGACACAAATAGATGCTCTTACTGAGAACTGAAGAAAATAAATCTATATACATGTATACTTAATACTCAGTGATTTCCGTTCACTGGGTTTAATTCTTTAAATATACGTAAAGGAGCAACAGAGGTGTTTAAAAATTTATAACACACACAATTCATGTAGTCTACAAATATTACAAGTCATACTGTTTACTTACACATTTTGCTTTAACAATAAATACATATGCAATTTTATGTAGGACAGGCCTACAGTTTTCAAAACATGGCAGTAATTCGAGTTTGCATCAGACTATCTTGCATTGTTGTACCTAAAGTTTTGGAGAAAAGATGGTCTAAGAACATCTTGGCTACACTAAGAGTACAACTTATCCTAAAGAAATAACTACTTAGTACTACCAAAATACTCAACTTCAGTTAATGTGGCAGTGATTGTTAAATTTAGTCTTCCAGTTTTCTTTACACAGAGGCCAAGACACATCTGCTGTGCAGTGCACTTCAAATTTTAAAACATGCACACGTAGTGCATGAATATCAGACTGATCATTATCTTTCACAAGAGTGACAAACATTGTTACACTGCCTGGATTCAAACCTAAGAAAACAACTTACCAGCCTCTTCTTATTCAATACTTGCTCTAAGAGAGTAGGTCTTGCTGGACGATCTCCAATGGATCCTGTTCTCTGTTTTGCAACAGAAACTGAGCCTTCAACACTATCCTGCATGAAAGAAAATTAGAAAGACAAGTTATACTATAAAACCACATAATATTATACCTTTCCTTTCACCCAAGAGAATGCTGAAAGCAAAGAATGTTTGCCTCACTATTTGGCAGAAGAAAACAGCAGCACAAGTATGGAAAAGTATCTACCCAATAACTGGCCTGTTCTTTCCACATTACCTTCACTATTTCATCAGTCACACTGAAGCAATGTGGCTGAGTTACTCGTCTAAGAAATCACAAAACTAACCAGGCTATGTTACCTAATTCATGGGTTGAATTTGTTTGACTTCATTTCTGAAAAATATTAAGATATTCACAACAGTAACCTCTCCAGATTGTAAAAGTGAGTGATATCTAAGATTTACAATTGGATAGGAATAACAATAATACTAACAGCAAAATAAATCATAGAATCATAGAATGGTAAGGTTGGAAGGGACCTCAAGGATCATCTAGTTCCAATCCCCTGCCATAGGCAGGGACACCTCCCACTAGTACAGCTCACTCAAGGCCTCATCCAATCTGGCCTTCAACACCTCCAGGGAGAGAGCAGCCACAACCTCCCTGGGCAACCTGTTCCAGTGCCTCACCACCCTCACTGCAAAGAACTTCCTCTTAACATCCAGTCTAAATCTCCCCTCTGCCAGTTTAAACCCATTGCCCCTTGTCCTGTCATTACAAGACCTTGTCAATAGTCCCTCCCCAGCCTTCCTGTAGGCCCCCTTCAGATACTGGAAGGCTACTATCAGGTCTCCTCGAAGCCTTCTCTTCTCCAGGCTGAAAAGCCCCAACTCTCTCAGCCTGTCCTCATAGCAGAGCTGCTCCAGCTCTCTTATCATCCTCATGGCCCTTCTCTGGACCCGCTCCAACACTTCCATGTCCTTCCTAAAACATACTTCTATTATATATTTGCCAAAGCCACAAGCAAGAGACAATAAAATAACCATCTTTTTACTTTTTAAGTTTATTCTATTCCTAGCACAATCACCAGCCATATAAATTAGATTGTCTTCTAAACAACACAGCTCTACAATCCTCTGTGGAGGACAGAGAATGCTCATATTTTGAGAAATGCCAAGCAATGCTGTATCCTGTGTGTATTAAATTAACAACATAGTGTGTATTAAATTAACAACGTACTGACATCTCCATTTATCTGAAAGGGTTCAACCAAGAGCAAGAACAACAAAATATCCCAGTATCATTCACTTCAATCCTCTCCACAACAGTGAAAACAGAATTTGTATTAGGAATCTAACTCCGATCCCATAAAACAACAGCATTTTCTGGAGCCTTGATAGATGCCACTGAAAAAAAAGCACCTAACTTTAGCACTGAATATTCTGCTTTCTCCTGCAAGTTCAGGCCTTAATTTCATGACATTCAAAGCAACCTGTAACTTGCAGAAACTGGAACAAGTAAATCCACTCTCTTCCAACACGCAATCACTTCATTTTTAAAGATCAAGAAGTTTCAACTCATCGCTACATGAAACCCAGCAGAACTCTTCTCCCATACTGTTCTCCCTTTTCCGAAATAGCACAACTATTTGTGTAGACACACCATGTACAAATCTAGAATTCATCCAGATCTTGAATACTGTGAGCCATTTCTGTTCTCCTAGCTGAAAGAGAAGTAGTTGCGGTAACTAGGTAAGATTCAAAGAATGGTAATAAACATAATAAAAGTATGTAAATTTTTACTTTGAAACAAGCATGCTAGCCTTTTCACTGTGAAAAGAAAACAACTTGGAGGTTAGCACAACTGATTAAGTGTCACAAACTGAACAGGAATTAGCTGTTTACTGTTATCTTCTAATGTAAACACTAACTGGGAAATTAAGTTCAACAACAGCCAAATTCAAAAACAAGAGGGAAATCATTCAACAGGCAGCAGATCTGAACAAACGATGCATCAGAAGGAAAAGGATGCTTAGTTTACCAAGGCTAAAAATAAAAAAAAAAAAAAAGAAAAAGAAAAAAGGTACACAGAGAAGACATCACTTAAGACTTACAAAATACATCAGAAAACCTACACCTATCTTAGCACATCTTCTGAGCTGAAAGAGCAAGAAACTGGAAGAAAATTCCCTAGCAGCATCACTACACTTGCCTTTTGCTTACACATCTCCTCCATGGCAGCTTTTACAGACAGACCAAAAAGGATTCATTGGTGTGATGGTACATACACGTGTTAACATTGCATTCACATGAAGGAACAGTAGGAAAAGTTTTTTGAAGGTTAATTTGCAGTTAGATCACTTTCCAGTCACACAACTTCAGAGATGGCTGCGCTGACAAAAACCGGTTGCTTTTAGCAGAATGCCAGGTAAGACTTTTCTTCTGGCAAAAACTATTTTATACTTAACCCTTGAAGAACAAACTAGCTGCCACCTTCAAAAGTAAAATTACTTCCCTCTTTCTAGCTCAACTAAACACAAGATCTTAAGTGCAAACTCAAGTACAAGTGACCATCACAAACTGTTACCTTGGCTGAGTTTCAAAACTAAAAAGCTGTTAGCATCAGTTCTCCCACTGACAGTACTTCTGTCTCTAAACAATACCGAGGTTTATAAAAGAATGAACTATTTGTGGTCTAAATAGTTTACTGCTGTTTAATACCAGAAAAAACTGGTAAACTGAAACACACAACTCATTTTTATATACAATCTGACATCAAATGGCCCCTGTGACAGTAAAACACTACATTTCAGTACCACTTCGTTAAAATATCTCTCTTGAGTCTAGACTCATCATACTTCCTTTCTACTATTAATTTTCTTCATGGAATCCTCTGATATAGTTGTAGGTTGATCAAACTTATGAGAGAGAACAAAAAAGAAATGCAGATTGCTCTGGCACCAGAAGTGCCTGCTCTAGAAGCCCTTCCTTCTCCCGTTTCCTCTGGACAGAAAGAACACTCCAACGGACATAAATCGATTTTTCAGGGGAAGCCCGTGTTCCCAGGAGACCAGAAGGCAGCTGCGCTGCTCATCGTCCCCCCCACCCACCGAGGCCCCAGCTGAGGCTCACACCACAACCTCCTGTCCGCCGGTGCCTCACCTCGGCCCGCGAGCCAGTCCCCGCGGCGGCCGCCCCGCCGCCCCCCAGGGCCTGGTCGCTCTTCTTGCGTTTGTACTTGTCCTTGTAAATCTTGTTGCGGTGGCGCTTACACATCCAGGGCTTGCGCTGCTTCACCACCTGCGTGGTGGTCTCGCTGCAGCCCTGGTACGTGCAGCTCTTGCACCCGCCACCCGCCGCGGTCGTCTCACCGCTCGAAGATGCTGCCGTCGCCGTCTCCTCCTCCTCCAGCTCCTCCGGGCTAGCGGTACTCTCGCCACCCGCCGCCTCGGCCTCCTCCCCAGCCTCCGCTTCGCCTTCGCCGCCCCCTCCCAGTTCGTAGAACAACATGAGGCCTCCGCTACCGGAGGGCGGCAGAGCCGGGTCGGCAACCGGGAGCGGCAGCACCTCCCCCGCCGCCGCCGCTCCCGCCGCCCCCCCCCCCCCCCCCCC
>VWZE01022161.1:465-36249 GCA_013396675.1 Eubucco bourcierii
CACTGTCCATCATATTTGAAGGATCATGGCAGACTGGTGAAGTTCCTGCTGACTGGAGAAGGGCAAACATAACACCCATCTTCAAGAAGGGAAAAAAAGGATAACCCAGGAAACTACAGAGCAGTCAGCCTCACCTCTGTGCCTGGCAAGATCATGGAGCAAATCCTGCTCAAAGCTCTTCTAAGGCAAATGGAAAACAAAGCAGAGGTGATTGGTGGCAACCAGCATGGCTTCACCAAGGGCAGACCTTACCTGACAAATTTAGTGGCTTTTTATGAAGAAGTCACAGCGACAGTGGACAAGGGAAGGGCAACTGATGTCAACTAGCTGGACCTGAGTAAGGCATTTAACTCTGTCCCACATGACATCCTGGTCACCAAGCTGGAAAAACATGGATTGATGGATAGACCACCTTCTCAACACCATTTGCATAAGGAAATCTAAATGTGCAGGGATTATCTGGACAAGATGATATCACCATCTCATTCAACGACTTACACACATTTGAGGAAAAAGTGAATCATGTTTTATTCTGAATGACAAATTTCAACTGTAAAAACAAGAAATGTTTTATCTCAGACTCTCTATTTGCCTCATACACATATTGCAAGTGTAATGCATTTTACACTTGTAAGACAAAAGAAGAGTCAGGAGAGATCTTATCACTGTACAGAACTACCTGAAAGGAGTTTGCAGTCAGGTGGGGGTCAGTTTCTTCTCTGAGGCAATTAGTGACAGAACAAGGGGACACAATCTCAAGCTGTGTCAGGATGGATGTTCTGAAGACATTCTTCACAGTGTGTCTGGTCATTGAAATGGACTTCCCAGGAAAGTGGTGGATTCACTGTCCTTGGAAATGTTTAATGAGACCAGATGTGGCATTTGGTGCCATGATTTAGTTGATTAGATGGTACTGGCTGATAGGTTGGACTCGATGATCTTGAAGGTCTTTTTGAATCTGATTAATTCTGTGATTGTGTGAGATGACTTGGGAAAGGGGATGCAAATTTAAATTTAAAAAAATTTAATATATTACTAGGGAATATGTTCTGGTTTTATTTTAGTTTTTCTTTAAAATTTGTATTGACTTATCTATGAAAAAAAATCCAGTGAAAAACTTTAAGGTATCACAGAATAATCCCTGCCAGTTTTGCTACAACACATATGTTAGCAACCCAGACATGGACCAAAAAAAAAGAGAAATCTATAGAATAATTGGAGCAGCATCCTGAGAGACGGCAAAGTCTAATCGTTGCCTGGCAAACCAAATACAACTTTAGTTCCCATGGCTACCACTGTGTTGTGTTTGATAACAAACCTGAGGAATTTGGGAAAAAAAAATAGGAAGGAGTTGAATATGTCTGCACATATGCCTAGGAAAGAGGTTCTTACTGATTTGTATATTCAACTTAATTCACTGTCACTGGTGATGCAGTGCTCTTTCCCTTGACATTCTCTTCAGTACAGCTAGAGTACCTCCTCACTGTTCACTGCAATGCACATCCCTGCGAAGAAGCAGTGTGTCTGGCTGCTGCTCTCTTAGTCAGCACATCCTCCAATTTCTTCTGCTAAATAATAAAATAATCAAACTGCCTGCTCTCCTCATGAGAAGGAAAAAAATGCAACAAACCTTTGATTTTTGTCATTAATTCTTTAAGAAAAAAAATCTAGGAATTGTGATTGTATTGCATTTTGGATTTTATTGTCTCATTTTTATTTGTCAGGGTCTGGCAATATGCTTGTTTTCATACAAGACACAAAAAAAAAAAGTGTTGTCCTAGGAAAATCAAATGTGTATAAATACTAGGTGTGTGTTCATTTGGCAGCTACTGTACAAAGCTCAATGCTTTTTTAATTACAATAAATAAGTTGTAAAGGTTTACCTCAGTCCTGGTAATTGCCAGAGTCCTTCCAGAAAACACTAATATATACTAGAAGTACATTAGAGAGATATAGTTGTGTAGGCACACTAACCATTTCAAAGAGTTCAAGAGTCAGGAACAAAGGGCATATAGAAAGCAAAATACACAATTAATTTTGTTATTTTATATATAGCTTAAGAGATGGTGAATTGGAATCAACAAAGGCAGTAGCATGATACTCAACAGGCTTAAAGGCAATATGAAATGTGATGTAGCTGAAAATGGAGGGAATGGGTAAAATGGAAACGAGCAACCACAGAAATTTTGAAGGTGCAAGGTGGAAGTACATAATGACAATTTAATTAAGAAGTTACTACACTAGGATACCCAGGTGTGTTTGGTGGGGAACATCAGGAGAGAAGTGAGATCTTACCCACGGTTCCTGCTGAAAAACTAGAGGGTAACAAGGAGTAGAAATAAAGTCTAAATTTTTTAAATCCTGTTGGAATGGGGATTGTAAAGAAGAGTGAAGAATAAATACTGGGAAAGAGAGATTCCACTTTTCGATGTGGAATTGGAACAGCTCTGTTGCATCTGTTACATAAACATGTATATGCATGCACATGCTGACACAGACTCAAGTATAAGAAAGACAGGGACAGAGAAACAAGGATGTTTTAAATGATGTAATCCAAAATCAGTAATAATCTACAGGGAAAAAAAAAAAATACATGAAATCCCATGGGGCTTTGTTGTTAAGTGCAAGAGAGGGAAGGAGAAGTGAATTGTGAAATACAGTTGAAGGCAGTTTAGAAAGATGCTACAAAACTGAGGTACCATGCAGAACTAAGGCAGAGAAAATGATAGATTTTACTTAATATATCCAAATTGAGATGGATGAGAGTAGAAAGAGGATACAGAGAGAGAAGAGGTCACAACTGACCTTGGCAAAATCTACTTCAGAGGAGTGGAAATGGCAGAGAGCAGTTTGGGAGGATCCAAAGGGAGATGTAACACAGAGGGAGTCAAAGCAGTCAAGACAGCAGGCTGCATGGGAAGAGCCTGTGACAACTGCTAAAAGACAAGGGGCAGCACACCAGGAACCAAACCACACTATGACACACTAAACTGCAAAAAGAAAAAAAACATAAATGAAGGCTGGTTCAAATTAAAACTGATGGGTGACTGTAACTTATGAGAAGCCAGAAGAGTGGAAGTGAGTAGGAGAAGCAGAAAAGCAACAAAGGTAACAGAGATGAAAAAGATTCCTATGCCAAAGGTTTTGGCAGGGGACAAACAAAAATGTGATGTGCGTCTGGACAGGGAGACTGGAGCTGAAAGAGAAGGAGATAGTATACCAGCTAAATAGAGGTTGAATTATATCCACAGAAAATATAATCCTCCATACTGTGTTATTCTACGACATGATACAGTTCAACACAGCAGAAAAAGTTTATAATGGTTTGCTGCCATTTATGAGCGAAAAAACTCTGCTAGTTCATCTAGTCTGCCTTGCAAGCCTTTGCTGTTTTAGGAATCATTAAAACTCATCTGGGTGTCCCTGTACAGTGCACAGTATGAACAGATGAAGGTATCTGGAGAGATGAAAGTGGCATATGGAGAATTCATCAAGAAATGTTTGCCTCCATCACAAAGCTTTTCCAGTTTTAGTGTTTCCTGTTCCATACCCAGATGAAAACAAAGTGTTACTGAGCCTCCTTATAATAAAAGAAAGAGAAAAAATCAGCTCAGGCATCCGCTTTATTCACTTCTCATCCGCATGGGAGATCCAGGCTCAAATCTGTGTATACAGACCCAGTTTCCATGTACTTTGAATTTGAGTTCATTTGAGTAATCTAAAAGACAAATAAATAAATACAAATACAAAGCTACATAATTTACTGGAAGATTATATATAAAACTGTCTTTAGTTTGGGTTTGTATATTTTTTGAAGATTTTAAAAACACAGCCTACGAGTCAGATGACTACCTGATAGACTGTACCTTCTCTATTACAAAAAAACTACTAAGAGAACAAGCAGGGATTTCTTATGACGCAGTACTGCTCTTAGGACAGACATAGAGCTGCTGACTTCACAGATAGAGGAGGAGGCCTTAATCAGTTGCCAGTAGAAACACTAATGGAAAGCAACATGTGTGACTAGAGAAAACTGAGTATCAGCCTTGTTAGTTTTTCATATGGCATTCTTTCTACCTGATACTTTGGGTTTACAGCCTTTCCTTGAAATTAGCTGAACAGGGCTTTTACAAAGGCATGGAATTCAGCTTGCACTTGTAGGCCAAGCAATGTGTTCCTTGTTTCCTGAGCCTTTCCAGCAGTAGGAATGCCCCTTCTATTGGAAACTTTTGACTGCACAGCCTCTCAAGCCATTTGTCATTCCAAAATTGCAACAAAATCAGTAACCTATATTGGTTTTAATGTTCATATAACCAGTTAGAATTCCTTACTCATTTGTAAAGTCTTCTATTAATTATTGACTGTGTTGTCACAAATTTCCCTAAAGATTATACTTGCAAGATTTATATTGGTGAAAAAGAAAACAAACAAACAAAACCCTAACAAAAAAACCCAAAACAACCCCCAAAAAAGCCTCCCCCAAACACCAAAAGTAAATAAACGAACACCAAAAAAAGGAAAACAAAAGGAAAACAAAAGCAATGCAAAGAACATACATCTTTTTGCCTACTCCTTCTTAGCTGCAACCACATTGGTCTTTTCAGCTGCTCCTTCATGAGTTTTAATGTTTTGATAAATCAGAAAGTCAGAACTTATTAGGGACTTTCAGATTTTAAGCAAATTATTACTGTGTCTTAGATAAAGATTACTTTTGCATCCATATTACTACTGTAAGTCACTGAGTAAGGCAGGGCTGAGGGAGCTAGTTGTGTGATGTTTATCATGTGATGTGGAGCACAGAGCGGAAGTGATGAAAGGGAGATTGCTCTGCTCCATCACCCCATAAATCCGTCCCTGATTCAATGCTTTCAAATTTTACTTTACAATGTACAGGCAAATTACAAAAATTTCATTTTACAATTTTCTTTAGTACATTCCAGACTCACATGCAAATGATGAAGAATGCACCTTCTCATCTTTTCTCTGAAAAGAAAAATGTTGTCTTAGTTCTACTGAAGGTTGAAATGACCCATAGAAGGCAGAAACTTGCAAGTTCCAGAGGGATAAGGGTCATGCATAAACTGAGTTTCTGGAAAATATTTCCTGGCTCAACATCACAGAAATGAGTAGTGTCTAAGAGTAAAGCAGAACTTTTCAAATGGAAGATAACCCAAACATTAAAATACTGCAAGGTGTAGCAGGAACTATTCCTTTGCATTGATTGTCCAGGTCACAAAAATATACTGGTCATTTCTTGAAGCTTTAGTGAACATCCAATTAATTCTCTTCTGAAATCCCAAATGAAGTAACAGTCAATTAACTGTTATCCATGTCTGCTGCAGTAGAAATGATCTATATAAGGTACACCTGGAAAGATTTAATTTGTAGATCAAGACAAAATGGGAAGCACTGAAGGAATAAGCACAGAACGACTGAATATGGACTTGAATAACAAAAACAGATCAATTCTCCTGTGGATGTGCTCATATAAACTCTCTTAATGGAAATTGCATGCATGATACATCAACAAGAAATTATAACCCAAAGGTCCTATTTTTCAATGATAAGATGATCCTAATTTAAAGATTATAATGCCACAATGTTAGTCACTGATCTTTATTTGTGATTCAAGAAGCAGAATGAGGATTTAGAGAAAAGTACCACATAAACAAAGCAATTAATTTTTTTTGTGTTTATTTAAAACTATGATAAAAAACATAGTCTTGAATGTTTAGGTGGAAAAGGCATATTGATATGCACCTACAGATTGAAATGGAGTTTAAAAAATACTGATGTTAAACTAGTGGGAACTAAATTTAGATCTTAACAGTATAGTGTCAAAAGATAAAAGCATGTTATTTACAAGTTATTAAGGCCCCAAATAAGTGCACCTAAGTACAGCTTTGTAATGAAATATGAAGTTGTAGAGGTAAAATTTCTTGGGCTAGGTGAAAGGTACTTAAAGACAAGAAATTGCTGTATGTGTTTATGGAGCATATAGAGTAATACTATTGTACAAATCTATGACCTAGTAAAAGTTAAGAACATTTAAAGGCTGGGATTCAATGAGTATAGGGCACAAATAATGGTTAGGCTTTCAAATAGTCAAGATGTTTGGAAAAAAAAAAAAAGAAAACCAACAACCTCCTTTAATGGTGATGAAAAAATCCAGATGGAATAGCAGATGAGGGGAGTCGCATGAGTAGAAATAGATAATGTTGTTTAGAGTTTTGAGTACAGAAACCTGATTTAAAGCCCAGGACATCCATGCAAAGATACCTTCACTAGTTATTTATATATTTGCTGCCACGCTGTCATGATGGCAAGGAATTAATGTGGTTGAGTCTGGAATTATAAAAATAGAATTATTTTATTTTCCTGAAACCCCACCCCCAAAACTATATACAAAACTAGTGTAGATTTATTTACAGGTTCTAATTTGATTGGAAATTCTTCTACAGGATGTTATGGACAAATTCAGAGATTTAGGAAGTCAGGAAATGGAAAAGGCTAAGCTATGAACACAGTTTTACCCCACTATCAATCAGGCTGAGCAGATAATTAAGGGAACAGCAGGTTTTACTCATGGAGGTGAGATAGGTATTCGGTGATGATCCCTTGCTGGATTTCTCTGTGGCTTGGCTGCCTTCCGACCCTGCAAGCAATATCCAGCAGTCTGGCTCCACGCGGCAGAAATCCATGAAAGGTGGAAAAGCCACACAAGTCAGAAGTGTCTCGAAACAGGACTGCCACAAGACAGAGTTTCGTGGAAACGATGCTGCCTCAGCAGCGGCGGGGAGAGCCAAACCGCTCAGGTCTCCCCAGTTCAGAATAGCAGCCAGGGAATCGGCTGTAGTATGGTTTGAGAGCAGTTGGGCCCGGATGCCGCCGGCATCTCTCTCAAAAGGATCCCAGGACTTGCCAAGCTTGCAAATTTGCAGAGCGGTGCAAAAGTGGGGAGAACTGTCCAAAGGCAGGAACGGTGTAAAAGGTAGGAGCCATTGAAAAATTTGGGTTGGTCCAAAATGGGAACTCTGTCAAGGTGGGAAGCTCTTGAAGTGGGAACTCTTTTAAGGTAGGAACCAAGCACCTTCTCCCTTGCTCTGTTTATCCTTTCTAGACAACTTGCCCATTTGCCATTTATACTGGGCGTGAAACTACAGCCAACCACCAGCCTGATTCCCAGTGCGGGCATGCACACGGGTCAGCACATGTGGAAAAGGTGCCTGCTGCTGTTCACTCTTCAAGCCTGCAGGGTGGGTGGGGAAAGCAGTTTTCAAGCCTGCAGGGGGTGGGGAAGAGAGAAGGAAGGAATTTGGAGCACTACGAAACACACAGCAATGAAAAATTACAAAAAGTCAGACATGCTGCCAACTATTGTGTTATCTCACTGGAAATATTATTTCCAGAAATTCCTCATTAAGAACAATTTCCTGAGATATGTCAGTCCTCTATGTTTAAATCACTGTTAACGTGTACTTTATATGTTATATAGTAGTAATTAATCAGAATCTTAAGCAGTGCATACAAAATCTATTACAGTTACAGAGTTTCTTCTAGCAAGCAAACTTGCATACTTATCAGAAAATGAAATAGTCACTAAGATAGATTTTCATTAGAAAACTACCACACTGCTGGCAGCAATTCCTATTAATGTAAATGTATACCAGATATATTATCATATCTGAGATTTATGTCTTTAAGTACTCTGTACCTGCATAAACACTTAGCTCATGAATATGAGCAAAAAAAATCTGGAGTTTTCCAATATGCTAAATTTCATTTTGAGAATGGGAATATTATGAAACAAGAGATCTAAGTAAGCTCTGATAAGACACCTTGGAGCAAGATATCTGGGTCTACTAATTTTTTAAAAGTTTGATTGTAGAACCTGTTATTTAACATCTTTTGAAGTTATCAGTATGGAGCAAAATGTTTATATGTGTGAGACAAGTATTTTATTTTGTTTTTCTCCTGAACACAGAGCTACCATTAATATTTTTATTATCTCTGTGAGATATGTACATCTGATTCGTGTTAATGTGGAGCAATCTCAGGACAAAGGGAAGAGATGTGACTTTTCTTTTGCATAAATTGAGTTCCTTTATACTGTGAAGTGTACCTCTTACGCTGGCTAAAACTGGTCTGTTGCTAACTGAAAGCATTAAAAACATTCAATGTGCATGACCAAAGTTCGGGGTCATCCAGGGGACGAGCTGAGGAAGACCACGAACTTCATCCCTGTGACCACCCTGCGACCATGGAGAAGACTCCAGCAGGACAAGAGTGCGTAGAGTTCCACACCCATCTTGGCAGAGGGAGTAGAAATGGAGGGGAGAAGCATAGTGGCATGCGTTTGTTGGTGGGTGGAGACTCCCCTACACGCCCAGAGCTGTTTGCTTGTTTCTATTCACTTAAAAAATTAATAAACCAAGTTTCTTTGCAACTCTATATAGAGTTTGCAAGTCTCATTTATCACAATCTCCATGTATTAGTTTCCACATAGCACTGGATTTTCTTTAAAGGCATCTCCTTTTATTTTCTTCATTCCTTACAATTTTTTTCCCAACAATTTTAGCTTTTTTAATCAAAATGTACTCTTTAGACAAATATATGTTGATTATACTATCCTCCCTGTTAAATCATTTTTTCTAATTGTTTATTTATTTATTTAGATAAATGTGAGGAAATTGACCTATTTTTTACTATGAACTTTAAAGTCTCTGCATTCACTTTAATTCCTAAAAATTTCCTAAATCTGTTTTTCTCCCCTAAACCTTCCTCAGTCAATCTGATTTCTAATGTCCCTTGGTTTCGAAATCATCCTTCTTAAACTGGCTCTATAGTCTGATATTTTTTAATCAATGAAGAATAAAAATTACCTAATCAATCTGTTTCTCTAACCCTGAATCTCAAGGCTCTGCTCTGAAGTCCAAAATTGTAGCCTCACTCAGTACATTACTTTTGTTACTATATTATGGTTTTGACAAAGCACCTCAAAACACTAAACAACCAACTTAATTTTCAGTGATGTTCATGGAATTAGATGCACAAAATCTTCAACACAATAAAATCTGAAAAGGAAATAAAAGCACAGGACTCAAATGTGATGACCAGCTAAATGATCATCTTATATCTGCAAATGATAAGGAACTTCTTCTAGGAAGAGACTTCAGTATACATTTTTTGTCTAATGAGATGTAACTAGATTTTTCTGGAAGGGGGGAGAGGGTCTTTACAGGGGAGATTGCAGGGCGAGTTGACAGGGCTTTAAATCGGATGCAAAGGGGTAGTGGGATAAAGTCATCAGACTTCCATGCGGCAAGGTGTGGGAAGACACACCAGTGTGAGAGCAATGGGGGACTAGTAAGGGCTCTCAACCTGCTGCCCAGAAGCATGCTGGGGACAAAATAATGCAGGCAAAGTCTTGCAGAGATGAGCCAGATCCCCTTCAGGTAGTAGCTGTCAAAAGTAAAACATCACATGGTAATCCACATGGCAGTGATGACATGAGGGGTGGAGATAGGCTGATAACTACAGAGATGCCTGAACATGGACGGGTGGGATCTGACCCTAGGGTTGAAGCACAAGCTGAGAAAAGAGTTGCCAAAGACCAAGGTAAAGGAAAATCAATAAGTCAGCTTCAATAAAGGCACAACTGAAATGCCTCTACACTAAATGCAAGGAGCATGGGGAACAAACAGGAAGAATTGCAAATATGTGCAAGTCTCCAGGGTTATGATGTCATTGGCATCACTGAGACATGGTGGAAAGGAGCTCATGATTAGAGCGTGGGGATAGATGGTTATAGACTCTTGAGGAGAGACAGGCAGGGGAGAAGGGGAGTGGGGTGTTGCCCTCTACATCAGTGATAAATTAGAGTCCATGGAGGTCCACCTGGGGACATGCAACCCAAAACCAGAGATGGGTAAAGGTTAAAGGGAAGTCAGGGGAAGGTGATATCAAAGTGTGAATCTGCTACAGACCTCCTGATCAGGAAGGCAAAGCAGAGGAGGCCCTTTACAAATAATTAGGAGAAGATTCTTGCTCACAGGCCCTGGTCCTCATGGGGGACTTCTACCACCTTGACATCTGTTGGAAGCACAACAGCAGAGCACCAGCAATCTAAGAGGTTCCTGGAATGCATTGATGACAACTTCCTCCTCCAAGTGGTAGAGGAACCCACAAGAAAAGGTGCTATACTGGACCTAGTCCTCACCAATGAGGGGCTGGTGAGTGAAGTGAAGCTGAAGGGTTACCTTGGCTACAGTGACCATGAAATGGTAGAGTTTAAGATCCTCAAGGCATCAAGGAAGGTCCATAGCAAACTCACTGCTCTGGATGTAGAGAAAAGCAGACTACAACCTCTTCAGGGATATTCTTGGCACTGTGGCATGGGAAAAAACTCTGGAAGGAAGCGGGGCCCAGGAAAGCTGCTCTGTGTTCAAGAATCACCTCCTCCAGGCCCAGCAACAATGCATCTCAGAGAAGATGAAGGCAGGTAAAAATACCAGGAGACTTACATGGCTGAATAGATAGCTCCAGGACACACTTAGATGCAAGAAGAAAGCCTAAAAAGAGTGGAAGCAAGGACAGGTAACTTGGGATGAATGCAAAGAAATCATTCATGCAACCAGAGATCAGGTTAGGAAAGCTAAAGCACAGTGTCCCAGGTTGGGAAATATAAGGTTAAAAAGAGTCTTCTGGGGAGTGGAAGATTGTTATTCAATCCCATAATTTTGCTATCTCTTCATAAGCTCACGGCAAGGTCAGCTCGTTCGCCTTTCCTCCCCCTCCATTCTTGTGCCCGGCAGCAACTGCGTTAATGGGTCAAATGTCAAACATGTAAGCATAGGCCTGGTTTGGGGCCTCCAGAGGCTGTGCTTACGCCTCTTGGATGGCAGAGGCATGGCAGTGGGGAGGAGGATCTGAGCACTGGGGATGAGAGTTTTAGTTTTGGATTGGTTATGGCTTATGTATCGCTTATGGCTTCTGTATTTGCTTTGTAATTTCTATCTGTAACATTCTCTCCAAATACAATTCTGTTTTTTTTCTCCAATTTGTTTGAGAGCTTCTCTCTGTTCGCTCTTTAAACCCACAACAGAACCATCGGTGGCCTGTACAGGGAACTAGAAAAGTTGCTGGTTTGCATAGTTTGAATTGGAGAAAAAATACAGAATTGGAGCTTTAAAAAATGGTGCCTCTTAATGAAGTTGTACTGGAGAGTTGGGAGGCTTGGAGAAGTGAACCGTGCCCCTCTCGGGTGGCAGAGGGGGTAGAAGCAATGGACGGGCAGTGACTTGGAGGGTCTGAGGTAGTTGAGGATGCTGCAGGTCCCCCAACTCCGAAGCGGTCACTGCTCGAGTTGACTCAGAACACGGTGCTGAGCGGCGCCGCACAGGTCGGGCTGGAGGGGTGGGGTAGAGCGGAACTGGTGAACCCCTGCATGTTCTTCCCTCCTGATGCGAATCTGTGGGCTGAGAAAATGCAAGTGGTTCTGGGCAGGGAAACGCAGGTGGTTCCGGTCGTGCCGGCATCCTCTCCTAGTCCCGTAGCTCCCGGTAGTACTTCAAAGATTGCACCGGGTGGGAGCAGTGCCCTCCTTGTCGACGGGCTGGTGGCAATGGTGGCTATCCTCTTGCTGGGCGCAGCCACTCCCTGTTTAGAGGATGAGCTGATGACTCCACAAGAAACAACCTTGCCTCGGTACCCATCTTGTCCCAGTAGAGGCAGCGTTCATGGGCAGGCAGTCGCTGCGAACTGCGAGCCTGCATTTGGTGTGTGTCCTGCCGGGGTACCCACAGAGAGCAGCGACAGGGATCCCCTTCCCCTGCTGTGAGTCATTCTTGACTTTACAGTGGCCAAACCAGGGGTACTGAGTATGGGTGGAGGCAGAGTTTTGCTCCCCTTCCCACACACTCCTGCTACGTCTGCACAGGGTGGCCAGTCAGGACCAGTGCCAAAGGGCAATGTGGCCCCGCTTATCCCCGCTGAGTTTCCAGCGGTGCCAGAGGCGGTAGCTGCAGCCCTGGTGCCGAGCTCAAGCAGCAGGACGAGCTGCAAGAGTGCCCTGACAGTAGTGTCTCCTCTGGCTGGTGAGACAGCGATGGGGATGGACGGTCCTGGTCTGGTAGTGGTTCCTGTCAACGGCACAGACCCCATAATGATTTTCTTCCCTATTCAGCCACCTCCTTCTCATCCGCTACCAGATCCTTCTCCTTTTCAGTTGTCCATTGAGAAGGGGGATGGAGAGGTGCTGGGAAAGGTTAAATAAAATTTGAAACAACTCTGTTTAGTTTGGGGAAGAAAGATAAGGGCATGGACTGGTGGTGTGGCAGGTTCACTTCAGAGGAACTGCAGGACAGAACCCTGAGGGGTGATGGATGGCCTGGCACAAGAGACAAGCAGAAGCACGTGATTCTTGTAGATACTGGAACTCTGAGAGATGGAACTCATCTGTGATAAAGGGATCTTCACTCCTGCATATGTGAAAAACGGAATGGAGCATCAACTTGAAGAATGGAGTGGGCTGGACTTATTGGCCCCATCTGACTACCCCAGGGGTGGAAACACACCATATGAATGGATGTGGACTGATCCAGACTGTGCCAAACAGATCTCTAAGAGAATCTGCAATAAGTAATTGAGACTTTGCAGGGAACAGGTGCTTGTGCATTTGTAGTTCAGTGAGAGAACACCCTTGGATGTGGGAGACCTGGGTTTGATTCCCAACTGAATGCACAGACTGCAAAGATTTGAGTGAGAATGGACTGGAGCTGTCCATTATTTGATGTTGAGTGCTGCTGAGCACAAAGCAGATGGAAATAGAGTTCCTTTGTTTGTGAAGATAATTTATTGTGAAAAATTGTATGGGTGTTTTTTGTCTTTGGGTGGGGATGTAACCTGTCCAAGGGGCGGTAATTTCCTGTTGGGGGGAAGTCCAAGACATATGTGGTGGGCAATGCGGGAAGGTGGAAATATCAAGTGTGTTCCACAGAAGAGTTTGATTTTGTCTGAGAAGGTTTGAGTTCAAAGTATGTACAAGTTGCTATTGAGTTTTTTTCCAATAGCCAATGTCATCTGAAAAGTCCCATTTGATGAGGAGTATTGTGTGCAGGATCTGAGTGACAGAGCAGTTTGAAGAAGGCACCAGACAGGTGAATGATTTGAAGGGCACTATTTACTACATAGAGTCTGTTTTCAGTTAGATGAGCAGGAATTATGGGAATGAATAAGGGCTGGAATGTCCCAGGTTGGGAACTATAAGGTTAAAAAGAGTCCTCCGGGGACTGGAAGATTGTTATTCAATCCCATAATTCTGCTATTTCTTCATAAGCTCATGGCAAGGCCAACTCGTTCGCCTTTCCTCCCCCTCCATTCTTGTGCCCGGCAGGAGCTGCGTTATCGGGTCAAACATGTAAGCATAGGCCTGGTTTGGGGCCTCCAGAGGCTGTGCTTATGCCTCTTGGATGGCAGAGGCATGGCAGGGGGGAGGAGGATCTGAGCACTGGGGATGATAGTTTTAGTTTTGGGTTGGGAGAAAATTCAGGGGGTTCACTTATGGCTTCTGTATTTGCTTTGTAATTTCTATCTGTAACATTCTCGCCAAATACAATTCTGGTTTTTTTCTCCAATTTGTTTGAGAACTTCTCTCTGTTCGCTCTTTAAACCCAAGACACACAGCTAGAATTGAATCTGGCTAGGGACATTAAGGGGAACAAGAAGAATTTCTTCAGGTATATTAGTGAGAAAAGGAGGACTAGGGGGAATGTGGGACCCTTACAGAAGAAAAATGGAGAGCTACTGACAAAAGATATGGATAAGGCTGAGGTGCTCAATGACTTCTTTGCCTCAGTCTTCAACAGCAAGGGCTCCAACCAAAGTGTCCAAGTTCCAGAGGGTAAAAGTAAGGACTGGGAGCAGGCAGATCTGCCTACCATAGTAGAAGACCACATTTGTGAACTCCTAAGGAATCTGAATGTGCACAAGTCCATGGGACCTGACGAAATCCACCCACGGGTCCTGAGGGAACTGTCAGATGAAGTTGCTAAACCACTGTCCATCGTATTTGAAGGATCATGGCAGACTGGTGAAGTTCCTGCTGACTGGAGAAGGGCAAACATAACACCCATCTTCAAGAAGGGAAAAAAAGGATAACCCAGGAAACTACAGAGCAGTCAGCCTCACCTCTGTGCCTGGCAAGATCATGGAGCAGATCCTGCTCAAAACTCTGCTAAGGCAAATGGAAAACAAAGCAGAGGTGATTTGTGGTAACCAGCATGGCTTCACCAAGGGCAGATCTTGCCTGACAATTATGGTGGCTTTCTATGATGAAGTCACAGCGACAGTGGACAAGGGAAGGGGAACTGATGCCATCTACCTGGACCTGAGTAAGGCATTTGACTCTGTCCCACATGACATCCTGGTCACCAAACTGGAAAAACATGGAGTGGATGGGTGGACCATTCGCTGGATAAGGAATTGGCTGGATGGTCGAACCCAGAGAGTAGTGATCAACGGCACAATGTCCACCTGGAGACCAGTGACAAGTGGTGTCCCTCAGGGGTCAGTTCTGGGACCAGTGCTGTTTAACATCTTTGTCAGTGGCATGGACAGAGGAATGGAGTGCACCCTCAGCAACTTTGCAGGTGACACCATGCTGTGCGGCACAGTTGACTTGCTAGAGGGCAGGGATGCCATCCAAAGGGACCTGGACAGGATGAAGAGGTGGGCGCAGGCCAACCTCCTGAAATTCAACAAGGCCAAGTGTAAGGTCCTGCACCTTGGTAGGCACAATCCCAAGCACAGCTCCAGGTTGGGTGGTGAATGGCTGGAGAGCAGCCCTGAGGAAAAGGACCTGGGGGTCTGGGTTGATGAAAAGCTCAACATGAGCCTGCAGTTTGCACATGCAGCCCAGACAGCAACCAAGTCCTGGGCTGCATCAAGAGCAGCGTGGCCAGCAGGCAAGGCAGAGGATTCTGCCCCTTTACTCTGCTCTCATCACACCCCACCTGGAGTACTGTGTGCAGTTCTGGAACCCTCCACCCAGGAAGGGCATCAAACTGTTGGAGCGAGTCCAGAGGAGGGCCACAAAGATGATCAGAGGGCTGGAGCAGCTCTCTTATGAGGACAGGCTATGAGAGTTGGGGCTCTTCAGCCTGGAGAAGAGAAGGTTTTGAGGAGACCTTATAGTAGCTTTCCAGTATCTGAAAAGGGCCTACAGGAGGGCTGAGGAGGGACTATTTACAAGGTCTTGCAATGGGACTTGGGACAATGGACTAGGGGCAATGGGTTTACACTGGCAGAGGAGAGATTTAGACTAGATGTTAGGAAAACGTTCTTTCCAGTGAGGGTGGTGAGACACTGGAACAGGTTGCCCAGGGAGGCTGTGGGTGCTCCTTCCCTGGAGGTGTTCAAGGCCAGGCTGGATGAGGCCTTGAGTAACCTGTACTAGTGGGAGGTGTCCCTGCCTATGGCAAGTGGTTGGATCTGGATGATCTTTGAAGTCCCTTCCAACCTAAACCATCCTATGATTCTAATAATGGAAAAACTGGTTCTTCCACTCCCGTACTCCCATCTCACTGTCTTTCTGTCCTAAAAATATATGTGGTAATTTTAAGTGCAGCATCTTAGCTAATTTGAGATAGGAGATACTTTGCAACGGAGGCATTCAGAGAGCCAGCAAAAAAGGCATCAGGAAAGATGGCAACTTATTCAGGAATTATGTAAATTTCTCTCTTATCAGAGAATACAAGATACCTCTCTTATCAGGTACTAAATGACTGCATGCAACTATTCTTACTGAACAAGACTCAAACTCTGCACTGACACATAGTGTGGTTGTTTTTCAAGTGAAACTCTTCCTGCTATGGACACCAGACAATTTTAAAAAGACTTCATTCTCCTATTAAGTAACTGGTAGGACGCATTGACAATTATATTGTTATCACTGGACATAAAAGAGAAGGAAAACAATCTTACTAAGACTAGCTTGCAGTAATGACCTTGTTCAAGTGGTACAGTTTCTAGCAGTTCTAGAGCTCATTTAAGAATATTAGAATGATCATACAATCTCAGTGTGAAACTTCCACTGATGTCCCGACCTCCCAGGGATCCATATTGCTTTTGTGAACCAGTTGCACTCAGACTTGGCTCACATCAACTGTCTCCCTTAGCAAGAAAATTTAAGTCCTTGTAGGTAAAATGGATATGACTATCCCCCTATGCAGTCTAAATCTTCATCTAGAATAGATCTAGACAACTTTCAGGGTCCGCAAGTTATGACTCACTCTCTGGTTTGTTCTTCTCCTTCACAGATTTGAGCTGGTGGGCAAAAGATGTCCGGACAACATCTGTAATCTTTCCAGAAGAAAAAAAAATAATTTTTAAAAAAAAATTTTAAAAAAAAAAGGCAACCCAAAATCTGAGCTGGTTTCTGTTTTGAACTTATAGTTCAAAACAACTGGTCCCTTGCTGCTCTCTAGTGGTAATTGAACTTTCNTATATGATAGATTGACCTGAAAAACTGCCCATGAAATCAGGCAGTTTAGTGAGAGTTCATGAACTTAAATGATGGTTTCTTTCTGTAGAAGGCACTTAAGATGGCAAAGTCTTGAAATAAAAGAACACAATTAAGAAAGTTGACCAGAAGACATAATTTTATAGATGCTATGTCTGTACAAATGCCATTTTAGACAAGAGATACACAAAATTAAATACCTCATTTAAATAAAATTCTTGCACACTTATAAAACAAACAAAGTCCCTTCCTGCAATTTAATAAACTCTATTCATCTGCACCAATTACAAACTAAAGCATGTACTCAGGAGAGTAAGAGCAGTTCTTAATACTAGTGAAGCAATCATACATGAAAAATGTGCATTCCAGATCAGAGACAGTTTACAAATTAAAACAAAACAGAGAAATTAAGTAAGGGATGATGCAGAAGTTAATGGTGCCTAAAGGTAGCCTTTGCTTTAATGCCAACAAATCATGCAGGTTTTACATATTATTCAGTCTGGTATTCAATAAAAAATGAGATTACTGTAACAATACTAAACATACCCTTAGAGGAACACACTTGGCAATAAGTCATATGAACTTTACACTGAAGTGAAGAGAGTAAATCTATTATACATTTAAATAATGCATGTTTTCTCAGAGTCAGAAATTTAAACGTGAGTTATGAGGTAGTACTTGAAAGCTACAATCAATGAGTCAGAGAATTAAATTAGGAGTTGCTGTATGATAGAACAGTTATGACATAAAATCACTGGATCATATATGGTCATATTAAATATTTTTTAATTTTAAAAAATCCCTATACTAATGTATTTTTTTTCTCCAGTAAACAGATGTTTGGGATTTTCTGTCTCTATCTTCAGCTTTAATTAAGATTAAAATGGACTAAATATAACATACTGAAAAATAAGAAACAGGAAAAGAAGGAAGGAATTCAGAAGGATTTAGGAAGGGAGGAAAAAAGAGAGTAAGGGAAGGACGAAAGAAGGGAGGTAGGAAGAAAGGAGGTAAAAAGGGAGGAAATTGAGAACCTCCACTTTAGCAAACTTGAAACCTCAGGTTTTGCATATCTAGAAAGAAAATGAAAGATAGAAATGCTATTAACACATAAATTTAGTTCTCCTGACCCTTATAAAAAGCACTACCACACCTAAATTAATATTTGTGTCTAGAATTTAATAATTACATATTTTCTAAAAAGTATTTGGAATGGGATGGATCGGGCAAAAAAAACCTTCAAAAAACATTTGCCACACACTAAAAAATGTTGATTGCAGTTACTAGTGTTGATTTTGTTGTCACTTTTGTTATTTTAACCAATTTATGTTTTGATATTAACAAATCCCACTTTTTAGCAAAAGTCTTGTCATAAAATAGACCTTTATATTTTTTTGTCATGCAATCACTTTCTTTGCTGTACCTTAGTACACTCATATATATTCAGTGGGAAGTAAAAGAGAAAAAAAGAAATTGAAAATACTCTGCCTATCCTATCCTCCTTGTCCAATAGTTTGAATTTAAATATTAAATTGAATGAATACATGAATAATCAAAGATTACAATCATCACAATTTTTCACACAAATACCTGATTTTATTTTAACATTTCATCACTACTTAATTTCTTAAGACAGAAGAAAAGAGGATTTATGGAAACATGAGGGAAAGGTCAGGCATAAAACCCCCAATCTTTTACTTTTATTTTCACCTTCATGTAAAAAGTTGCCAAGTGATGCCCCACTGGGGCAGAGTCAGGACCAACTGTAACTGATTTATTTTATTCTTGTTCTTTCTTTCACATTGAACTTCCTGGAATTGATACAGCTGCAAACCTTTCACTTTGGAAGACTTCTATGACATCTAAAAATGCTGTATTCCATTTCTGGAAGAGAAGAATGCTGCAGGTGACATTAGAAAGGGAATGGGTGAAATTTTAATTTAGATGGGATATATAACACCAAACTGCCTAAATGAAAAGGAAAACCTTAAAAGACAAGGACTTGAGGGACAGGAAATAGCATTAGATCTTATATATGCAATAGCTGCATCTGATTTTGTCAGTCATCTGTGAAGGTGAATACTTGAGAAGAGAGTAAAGAGCCAGACTTTCACAGCTTTGAAGAATGTAGCTTTCAGGATGGAAGTGTGAGCTCAATTCCATTGTTGCTCAGGATTTGTGCAATGTGCCAAAGTAGGCAAAAGTCTCCTGTCTTTCCTTTATTCTACTAAATCTGCTTTTCATATGGCCAAGCAGGAGAGTAGACCAAAACCAAGAGGTTTTCTAGTCACTAGGTACACACTGCAATTGTAGTAGCAGCTTGAGACAGACTTTAAAATAAACCCAAAACCTCACCACCTCACCTGTTTTTGCAAAACATAGCTTTCAGAAGCATGTAGGATTGATCCCACCTCTGACAGACATCCATTTTGCAGTAAAAGCACAAGAGCATATGGGGCATGGGAAAGACAGACTGTCCAACAAATTGCATCAGAGCCTGGACATATTCAAGTCAGCTTTCAACTGGATTTTGTCTCTTGGCAGGCTCAGGAATTACCTAAGCCTTGTGGATATAAGGCAGTTTTGGGTTTGAACACGCACTTGACTTATGCTGGTTAAAACTGTGCAGAGAAAATGGAATGCCAATATACAGGTTGGGGTGGAAATCACAGAATCACAGAATGTGTAGGGGCTGGAAGGGATTTTGAAAGATCATTCACTCCAACCCCTCTGCCAGAACAGGATCACCTATACCAGATCACCCAGGAATGCATCCAGGTGGGTCTTGGATATCTCCAGAAAGGAGACTCCACAACCTCTCTGGTCAGTCTGTTCCAGTGTTCTGCCACCCTTGCAGTGAAAAAATTCTCCTCATGTTTCCATGGAATTTCCTATGCCTCAACTTCCACCCATTGCTCCTTGTCCTGCCATTGGGCATCACAGAGCAGAGCCTGACTCCATCCTCTTGGCACTCACCTTTACATCTTTATAAACATGAATGAGGTCAACCTTCAGTCTCCTCCTCTCCAAACTAAAGAGATCCAGCTCCCTCAGCCTCTCCTCAAAATGTTAACAGTGTCTTTTCGGTAGCGAGACTCATGTATCATAATGTCCATGGAGTTCTGCAAACACTGCAGGGAAAATTACACTTGACAGTGTAGGGCTCCTATGTTACATATATGTTGCATCTGTTTGCAAACAAACAAACAAAAAAAAATCAGCTAAAATCAACACCAGGTCAAGACACAGGCATCAAAAGATTTAGGCACACAATACACAGCTGAAGGGAATACAATAGTTGTCTCCAGGTAGTTTTGTGTAATCAGCACTGTTTGGAATCAGAGTTGAGGTCCATCTTTACAGTCCTGTTGAAAGTGGTACCACTTACATGAAAGTAACACACATTTCCTGGAACTATAAAAAGAGCTAAAATTGGTCCATACCCAGGGCTTGAGCTCCGAAAACTATTCCTGTGGCAATTTTATACATTTCATGCAATGTTTCTTTTAGTGTGAAATGCAAACATTTTTGGCAACCAAACCTAGAACAATTGTGGTGTCCCAGACACATATTAAAGAAAACATGAAAGGCACCACAACATTAAAGTTACTGCAATCACAAGTAGCAGATTTCTACTCGTTTTGCCCAAATTAAATCCAAATTCTTTTTACCTATTGGAACGTTCCTTAAAAAATGGGAATGGAGAGTCTTTGAATCAGCTCACACTGCTTATACTGTACATATTTGTATTTTGTTTTAAGAAGTGGCTGAACCACACAGAGCTGAGGTGAGTTTTGGGGTGGTTTCCATTTGCCTGCATAAATAATTCAATATTTAGGCTACTGTGTAAAAAGCAACCACCTGAAAAAGTCCTTAGGACCCTTGATTCTTCAGATGTTGTATTAGAACACTGAAAGGTAATTTATCAAATTAAAATCCTCAGGGAACTTGAGCAAAAATTAATCCAGCAAAATGAGTCTAATCTGTTTTACATACCTACAGTGCAGACAGCCACTTCAGCACGTCTAAGGTGTGATTCATCTTATCATAAAGATATTGAAAGCAGATCAGTTGAATCCTGTAGCAGAAACTACTATTTCTTTCCATTGGTTCTGAAGAGATTACAAAATCTGTTCTACTATAAGGTATTCTTTCTGCTGGTTTGCACAGGCATAAGATGTCTGCACACTGAAGACATGTAAGCTTAGAGGAGATATCATTTACCCCTATTTTGACCAGGCTCAGATAAGAGAGAAGTCTTGATTTGCTCAGAATTGCAAAAATTTCATGCAATTCCAGAAGAAGTTTGAATGGCCTTTTGCCTTTTAATATGGATGAAGGACCTAACTAGTAAATTTAAACACTGATATAATTAGGCAACAGTAGAGTGCAGTTTTCAGATCATCATTTGGACTCTGGGCAAAATGAAATTTTATGCTTTCAAAAAGCTAATTGTTATTAGACATACTTTTGGATTCACATTTTCATGTAAAATATTCCCTCCCCCACATTTATTTTAGAAACTCTTTCTGAAATTCAGCACCAAATTACCTTCTTGCACATTTATCAGCATTCTGATTGTCAACCACCAACTTAATTTTCTATGCATGTACTTTTTTTTTTTATTATACAAACCACTATAAGCACCCCTTTTATTTTAATGAAAAAAAAAAAAATCTTGACTGAGAAGGTAATTTACCAGTCACCACAGCCAAGTAGTGTCTGTTCTTCCATATCCTTTCTGCAGCAGTCAGAATTAGCAGTTGCTAAATTGTCATCTGTAACTCATATGTAGAGCTTTCTAGAGGTTAAATGATTTCTTTTGGAGATGACAATCACATTTTCTGTTATTTATATAATTGTCAAAATGGATAAGAAAAAAAAATGCAAAAATAGATATAAATTCAACTGATATTAAAGAGGCACATCACAATTTTGCATTTATACGCACATATCACAAATAAGGCAGGACATCCATAGTCTAATATCCTGTATATAATTATCTGTGCCTTTGTATCTTGTTTCTTGCTAATTTTCATTGTCTTGCATTTCAGACTAATCTGAATGCATCTTGTGTGACTTGAATACATGAGTCTGAACTGTGCCCTTGCACAACGATGTTCTTTGTTACTGCTAGTTGCAAGGGCATGTTAGCTTATTCCTGTTTTGAAAGCTACACAAAAGGTTAGCCAGTTTCTCACTGAGTTTGTAGCACCATGAATTCCACCTGCTAAAACTCCTGCTCATCTTTGATATCCATGCTCTATGACAATTTTCTGGATAGTATGATTGAAAACACAGCATTAAACATCTTCCAGAACTGAGCCCTGAGTCACCAGCTGCTTCCCCATAGGCCACTGCCAGCAAGACTGCTGTCTGCTCCATGCTTTAAAAGAGTGGTTTGTGTTGGTCAGATGCTGAAATGATTCCTTTTTGCATTATTTGATTAGGGTCTTAATTTCAAGTTTACGATTATACTTCTGAAACTTGAATTTAAGAAAGGGATCTTATCTTCATTCCAAACTGACCTTTATTTTTCATCCAAGGATCATTTTAGTTTAAACAGAAGAGAATTGAAAATTGTGATTCACTCTTGAAATTAGCATTGTCAAATGGGACTTAAATAGGTGTTGAACTCCTCTGGTTTGGTTGTTCATTTGTTAAATGTCTTGTGCTTTAGATGGGTTTCAAGAGTAAAATGAAATATTTTCTATACAAACACCAACCAACCCTTTCACTCAATCCTTCCTCACTGACCTCAGTGTCTATATGGTTGTATCTCACAAATCATACTCTTATCCAAACAAAATATCTCCCCAAACTAAAGAATCAACCCAACAGATTTCCCCCTCTTAAATATGTTATCAAAGAATTACTGATTGGTTGGGCCTTGGCCAGAGTTAGTTCTGACTTGGAGCTGAAGGAGCTTCTCAGAGCTTCCTAAAACTTTCTGTGAGAGCCCTGTCAGTAGCATCCCCCCTCTACCTCCAAAACCTCACCAGAAACAAACCCAGTACTTTTAACTAGGGAATACAGTTTTCTGGAATTCTATTGTTCTTAGAACTGAAGACCAGATCCATATGTTGGCAACAGTGAAAGCAGCATTTTAAAGTTAGAAAGCGAAATCAGTTACCAGGAAACTGATTTTTTGAAGGGACCAATTCAATCTCATTGTCACCAGTCTCTTCAATGACAAATTATTTCAATTACTGACTAGGTATGCCACACCATTTTATTATTCTATTATTAATCTTGCAGTCCGGTTCAGAATGTGCTGCAGAAAGGTGGTGTAAAGCTCCAGAATTCGTCTGGTGATGACATCAAGCAGATCCATGCAGGGTGAGGACTGGGATCTTTACCTGAATATAAGTTCCCCAACGTCTCAATTAGCATCAGGTTGATTTTTGAAACAGATGGAGTTTTTATTTCTTTTGTATTACTGGATGTGAAAGCATCTTGGGTTTTTTTGGTATTCTATACTGATTTACAGTTCTGTTGCACAATTTCTAAGTGTCTTTCAGAAACTATTTCATTGTGACTGTATTGTCCCCATTTATAACTAACATAATATGTTTTCCCCCACATATTTTAATAACTGCTACAACTAAAAGCATGTGCTCTAAAGGACTTTAATAACAAATTATAAACATACACGGATGGGGTACGAATAAACACTATGTAATGGCCTGGGTTTAATAATTGTGGTGTCTTTTTTATTTCAGGATCTTGCACTTTTTGTCTCCAGTGTTCCAATTTAACAGCTGGGTTATGGATTGTCCTGGGTTTCATTGCCTGATTCTGATCCAAATCTTACCATGGTTTAAGAAAAACTTACCACCAAAACCAACAGAAACCTCTGTTACCTTTAACTTGGTTGATCTTTTCTGAACATTACAGTTTTATCTGAAGAACTTTGGCCAGCTCTACTGATTTCTGATAGCTTTTAAGATCCAGGCTGCTTAAGAGGCTGGTTATCTGCATCAGAGAATCTGTGTGCTCTTATCATCCCCTGAGACACATGCAGGTCCCCTCCACTACAGCTAAGAGGATGCTGCTCAAAGACTTGGCACACCAGAGTGAAAACAGGGAGAAAACATAGCACAATTCTACTAATGAGGTGCACTACAATTAAGACCTACATTATTCTGTACCCCTGATGACTTGCTGCAGGTTTAGATTGTTAGTCGACAGCAGTATAATCAAGAAAATTAGGTGAATATGTGACAATTAGGGTTTTTAAAGGTGATGGTGAAAAAAATATTTGCATTGTTGACATAAATAATGAAATGTTTGCAATTATGACACACAACATTTGCTGTGAGTAAAATAAGCATTATGTGACTCAATTGCACTAAACATCATTTCACTACTGAAAAATACCTGAAACCTGTGGATCTGTTTTATGTAAAACACTGACAAAAGAATTATTTAAAATATGAAAGAAAAAAAAGAGAGTTAATACAACATAATTTTATTTATTTAATTTATAAATTAATACCTAGATGTACACTATACTTTGAGATTTCAGAATATATTTTCCTTCTTGCAGTAAATCTGTTTTCTTTGTTAATTACACATATTTGAAAAGTTACTAATATTGAAATCAAAATCATTCTATAGCCCTGCTCCATTTCTCAGAGGTGTTTTGTTTGAATCATTGTATAATCATACCAAATTCTTATGCCTCTCACTTAGCAGAAACTATGCATTTCCATAACTGTGTGTATTAGCACTTCAACAACAAATTGCTGCCTCAGAACAGGGCACAGAGGAAAATGGTTCATGCACTGTATTGTGCATATCTGACTGCATTATTAATTGATCTGAATTCTTCTTTACTAATGAGCTCTTCAACCAAACATCTTTCTATCCCAAAGGAAAAAAAAAAATTAAAATAAAAATCAAAACAAACCAGAGAAGAGCATACTGATGAGCCAAAATATGAGTGGATGCTTAATATGCTATCACATTTAACAGTGAATTAATAAAGTGAGTTTCACACTAATAAACCCTGGGTTTGGTTCTTTAAAATAAAAATGTCTATTGTTTCAAGTGAGAGCATGGATTGTGAAAGTATTAAAAACGCTGAAGAAAAGTGTTCTTTTGTATTAAAGAAGCCATCTTTAACACTTCTTTGAAGTTTGCAAAAAATAATGGAGAATGTTTCACCGCAGTCACCGGAATGAATCTATTAAATGAAGACCAACATTGTCCTCTAGTGGTTGAAGAAATATTTTGTCCCAGACGAAATGAAGGTTGACTGCGTTGCAGTCTTCAGTGGAGTGGATTTCTAGAGAACAAAACACTCTACAAAAAATACAGAGTGCTAAAATCTGCTGGAATTCAAGTATGCTTGTTCTCCCAAGAAAAGTAAATTATTTTTATAAGCAAGGCACAAGTATTCAATAGAATATTCAAATGACAGAAAATTAATCTAAACTAGTCTCGTCTTCAAATAGAGAAGCTATTTGTATGATTGATGATTGAGCTGTAGTGTATACATGCATGCATAGATGCCTGCAGTAAAACTGAGAACAATCAAATAAGCTCTGCTGAGAAATTTCAGGTATTGCTGCTTACCCTGCTGCTGTCCTAACAGAAACACTGATCCAAAAACCTGGCTGCTCAAAGGCAGGACCAGCTGCTACTCCTTGCTCTGCAGCCAAATGTGCTCAGGTTGTCAAGATGCCTACTAGAAGATTGTTTAAACTAGGGTCCATTGAACTTGTGTAAGGGAAAAACATGCATGGAGAAAATTCCTTGTTCAAAAAATTGGCATTTCCTGATTAAATTTGTTTCTGCTTGAAAAATTCCTGCCAGTTCTAGTGATAAAGCTGTCAACGTGTGACAGCCTGTCATAGATTTTACTGGTACATGTTGTCTCCTTCTGTTATCACTTGTTCTTTTTCTTCCCTTTCCTCTCACTCTTTCATTCCAAATAATGCTTTCTCAAAATAAGTTCTGTTGAAAGAAAATAAAGGATGGAGAAAATTCCAAATAATGTTTTTTCAACACAAGTTCTGTTGAAAGAAAATAAAGGAAAGAGAAGCTCTAAGAAGTCATGAAACTGGCAATATTTCCAAATGCCACAGTGCACACTACACCACCTTTTTTCTCCTCACTTACCTGCAAGCTCTTGTCTTTTAGTTAACTTCTTTTGCATTCAGCTTGAACCTTTTATGTTAAGCACAAGAGAGGAAAAGGGTGGACACAACAATATTCTTTGGTTTCCCAAGCATCATTATGGAGCTGGATAAGACCAGGAGGTAACTGAGACAGTAATATGTCTAAAAATTAGCAAAAACAGAGTAAGTCATGCAACTAACCCTGTAGCATATTGTCTTCAACCACATGGAGTTGTTTCCCATGTCTTGATCTTAACCAAAATGCTAATGATACTCCTAGGAGCTAATAAATGTCACATTGAAAGAAGTTTGATTCATCTCTTCTCCATGTTGAATGAGTACACAAAACAAAAAACTATTCTTTAAAAGGTTGCCATTGTTACCTGTTTCCAGTTACTGGGTTGTGGGATCACTATTAAAATCAGATGGAGAAATTAATTTCCCTGAGTCCCACCAGACTTCAATAATACATGAATGTTGAGGGGCTAAGTCTCTGAAGCAAACTTAGGCACAGAACTCCTAGTCCACATTGGGCATCAGCTGACTGAAGCTAGGGATTGCCTTGATGTCTGCAGACAGCTTCATCATAACACATCCTCTTGTCCTAGCAAAATCAGGGTATCTGTAGGAAAAAAAACCTTGTTAATGTTAATGTTGTTCAGGTCAAATGGGGTAGATTGGGTTACTCACAGTGGAATCCCTTTTGCATAAAGATGTATGCTTTTCAGCACTCTAGCATGTATTTGGAGGTTCCCTCAAGTAAGTTTTGCATGTCACAATGAGTCTAATTACATGGTCATTTTTGAGGGTAAACAGTCTGCAGAGCTAATGAGAACTCCAAGAGAAGGTTCTAAAGCCCTCATAGAAGTCTGTGGAATATCAGACCACAGTTGAAGGAGGCTTCTGGAGGTTATAGTAGTTCTGTGAAGGTGGTGAACTTCAAATGTCATAGAATCATAAAATCATTAAGGTTGGGAAAGACCTCTAAGATTATCAAGTGCAACCATCATCCCAATAACACCACATCCACTACACTGTGTCCTGAAATGTGATGTCTATGTGGTTTTTAAACAGCTCCAGGGGTGGTTAATCTACCACTTCCCTGGGCAACCTGTTCCAATACCTGACCACTCTTTCAGTAAAGAACATTTTCCTAATATCCAATCCAAGTTTCTCTTAGTGAAAGTTTAGGCCATTTCCTCTTGTGCTGTCACTAGTTACTTGGGAAAAGAGACCAACACCCATCTTACTACAACCTCCTTTTAGGTAGTTGTAGAGAGCAATAAGATCTCTCACCCTCATCTTCTCCAGACTAAACAATCCCAGTTCCCTCTGCCACTCCTCAGAAGATTTGTTCTCCAGGACCTCCACCAGCTTCATTGCCCTTCCCTGGACAGGCTCCCAAAATGCAATGCCCTTCTTATAGTGAGAGGTCCAAAACTGGATACAGTATCCAAGGTGCAACCTCATCAGTACTGAGTACAGGGGTACAACCACTTTCTTCTCCTGATGGACACACTACATCTGATACAGCCAGGATGACCTTGACCTTCTTGGCCACCTCAGCACACTGCTGGCTCATGTTCAGCCGGCTATCAAACAGCACCCTCAGGTCCTTTTCTGCTGTGAATCTTGCCAGACACTCTTCTCCAAGCACGGTATTGTTGCAACCTTAATACTGGACCCATCATTTGGCCTTGTTAAACCTCATACAGTTGACCTCAATCCACTGATCCAGTTTGTCGAGATTACTCTGCAGAGCCTTCCTAACTCCAAGCAGATCAACACTCCCAGTTTGGTGTCATTTGCAAATTTACAGTGAGAGCAGTCAGTTCCCGCAATCAGATCATTGGTAAAGATGTTAAACAATACTGGCTCCAAAACCGAGTCCTGGGGAACACCAGTTGTGACCAACCCCCTACTGAGTTTAACTCCATTCACCACCATACTCAAGGCTCAGATGTCCAGCCAGGTTTTTACCCAGAAAAGAGTACAACTGTCTAAACCATGAGCCATCAACTTGTCTAGGTAAATTCTGTGGGAGACTGCGTCAAAGGCTTTACTAAAGTCCAGGTAGACAGCATCCACAGCATTCTGTTCACCCACTAGGTGAGTCACTAGGCCATAGAAGGAGATCTGTTTAGTCAAGCACGATGTGCATTTCATGAACCTATGCTGGTTGGGGTATATTCTCCAGCTATCCTACACTTGCTGTGTGAGTGCTCTCAAGATCAACCGCTCCATAATCTTCCCTCATACTGAGGTCAAACTGACAGGCTTGTAGTTTCTTGGATCGTCTTTCTGGCTCTTCTCGTAGATGAGCATTATATCGGCAAACCTGCAGTCATCTGGAATCTCCCCTGTTAATCAGGAATTTCATTCATATTGGACTCGGTTCTGCTGTGTTCCTGAGTCTTGATTTCAGTTTAGTTTGTACTAGTCACCAGTGAAATACATGTACAGAAGCAGAGGTTCCTGAGATGTGCTAGACAGAGCATTAACACAGTCTGTCTTTTCCTGAAGTTTCTACTGTTGTACTTGAGTTAAAGAGATTTTGTGATGAGATATCTGCAGCTCACTGTAATGCTATAAAGTATAGACATTTTGAGTTAAAGTCTTATTAGTCCTTTGCTAACATCCTCTGCTGAGACAGAAAAGGAAAAAAAACCAGAAAAGGTAGTTTTCATTAATTAATCTATATTCTATCTGCAGATATAATAGCATTAACCTTATTTTCAGTGAAATTTATGCTTTTTCTTCTAATTTCATCCCTTCACTAATTAGAATTAGAGTTTAGCATTTGTAAGATTTTTTTTTTCCAATGGAAACAAGAAGATATTTCATATCATAAATAAAAATGTCAGAACAGTTTATAATGCATTTCTTTATATATTGAACTGGTACTTAAAGTTGTTCATGTTAGCAAATCTTTCTTAATAAATGTAACTGGAGCTTCAAATGAGAGTTTATTTCTGCATTAGGTAAGAGAAATAATTCAATTTATCTTTCCAGAAGTGGTAGGTATATGGAGAGCAGATGGTAAATTACAATTTACAGCTAACTTACTAATGCCAGATTAGAATTTTTAAAGAGAACCACTAGTTGCATAATTCATATTTATGCTGCATCATAAAATGAAACTCAATTTGTGTTTTTTAAAATGCATTCTGTAAGCAATATTACACAGCCAACTTTTTGAAACAGAAGACCAAATGTCTTACAGATCACCAAAACAGACTGTAATTAAAAAAAAAACTAAAAAAAAACCAAACCCTAAAAAACCTAAAAAAAAAAAAAAAAGTGACTTAAAACATATTGAAGCCTTTTGACTTCCAAAACAGTCAGCAATATTACAGGAATGAAAATGGATTAATTTTCATTATAAGTTAGCAGACCAGGTGTGATTATTGTGTCATGGTTGTGAATGATGATTGGTGTCTTCTATCTCCCATCCCTGGAGGTCTTTAAGGCCAGCCTGAATGGGGCTCTGAGCAACCTCATTTAGTGTGAGGTAGCCCTGCCCATGGCAGAGGGGTTGGAGCTAGGTGATCCTTGAGGTCCCTTCCAGCCCTGACAGTTTTATGATCCTATAATTCTATTACTCGATTTCAGTGAAGGAATCACAACAACAGGAATATTCTTGTTACCTCTTCAATCTTGACCAGAATCCATCATAAACCTAAGGAAGTTTTTCTTCACTAGAGGGATGTGCTGATTTGAGGCTAATTGCAATATTTTAATAGAGAAAATTACACTATACGCTGTGAAAGGAAAACATGGTGATGTCTACTTCACTCATAGGCTTGCTGAGATGTTTAAGAGAAGAATGCAAAACATTAGATAACACAGTCTGTCTGTAGGGGCACAGCGTCTCAGGTGGTCTAGCTTCTGGCTTCTTTCTGCCAATTAATCTTCACTAATCTGCAGTGGGACCTTGACTGCCTGGAGAGATGGGCAGAGTCCAAGGGGATGGCGTTCAACAAACCCAAGTGCCGGGTGCTGCACTTTGGCCACAACAACCCCACGCAGAGCTACAGGTTGGGGTGGGAGTGGCTGGAGAGCAACCAAACAGAAAGGGATCTGGGGGTGCTGATTGACACCTGCCTAAACATGAGCCGGTAGTGTGCCCAGGTGGCCAAGAAGGCAAATGACATCCTGGTCTGCATCAGGAACAGTGTGGCCAACAGGAGCATGGAGGTCATTCTTCCCCTGTACTCTGCACTGGTTAGGCCACACCTTGAGTACTGTGTCCAGTTCTGGGCCCCTCAATTTAAGAAGGACATTGAGCTACTTGAAAGTGTCCAGAGAAGGGCAACGAGGTTGGTGCGAGACCTCAAGCACAAGCCCTATGAAGAGAGGCTGAGGGAGCGGGGATTGTTTAGCCTGGAGAAGAGGAGGCTCAGGGGAGACCTTATTGCTGTCTACAACTACCTGAAGGGTGGTTGCAGCCAAGAGGAGGTTGCTTTCTTCTCTCAGGCAACCAGAATAAGAAGACAGTCTCAAGCTGTGCCAGGGGAAGTTTAGGCTCGAGGTGAGGAGTTCTTCACTGAGAGAGTCATTGGCTACTGGAATGGGCTACCCAGGGAGGTGGTGGAGTCACCGTCCTTGGAGGTGTTCAAGGCGGATTTGGACGTGGCACTTGGTGTCATGGTCTAGTCTTGAGGTCTGTGGTAACGGGTTGGACTTGACCATCTTTGAAGTCTCCTCCAACCTTGGTGTTACTGTGAATCACTTTTCTTCTAACCCACCTGGTTGATCCTCCAAGATCACCTTGTGCATATGGTAAACCTTGGGGTAAGGTATAGGGGTGGGGAGAAGGTGGAAGGGTGGCTGGGAGCCCCTCTTGGGGTCTCTGACTTCTGGGAGGGGTGTTGTGTTTTTGTATTACCTTTTACTTGTATATTTCTGTAAATATTCCTATATATAGTGTATATATCTGCTTGTACATTGTGCTGAGCTGTAAATAGTGCTTCATTCCTTAACTTCCAGCCGACTGAGTTCTAGTCTGGAAGTGTGGAGGTTGGGTAACTCCCAAACCATCACAAGGGAAAGTCTGGAGGCTACTTGGTCCAACCCATGCTAAACACAGGTCAATTAGTAGTGGGGATGCTAAGCTGTAGTAACTATACTGTTGAAACAGAGAATACAGTAAGGTCATGAAGGAATCAATGCAATTTTTTGGTCCATGATGAGATCTGGTTTTCTAAATAATTTTAATTTAATTGACCCAATTATTCCTTCTGAATACTTGATTTTCAGATGTACTCTTATTTGTTTAAGTTTTCTGGTATTTTATATTGCCCTGTGACCTCTGGTCTTGTGAGATTTTCTACCAGAGCACTAATCTTGATTTTCCCCACTAACAGTGGAAAGAGAAAGGTGACATTGATAGAATGTTTCATCACACCTCTGAAAAACGTTTATCCTGGAGTAGGATGAATTGGAAAATCTTATGTCTTGACACAGTTGATAAGGGGACCTAGATGACTTGCTTAGAAAAACTTCTCAGCTTTCCGATGACTGAATCTAAAGATGAGTGAATCGCACTCTTCACAGTCTAGAAGACAGATGTCTTGCTGAATCCTGCTTTAATCCTGAATCAAACAAATATCATTTGACTGTTGACTGAGAAATACTTGGCTATTGCTGCTATTAGACATAATTAGATTTGAGGCCTTTACGTAACTACGTCCTCTAACAATTATTTGTGAATATTTTACCACTGTTTTTTGAAGGGGGTAATACGAATGTTAAATTCAGATAGAAATACATGTCTTTGATCCCAAAACATTTGTGGAAATAAAAAATACTAATCTTTAGTTTACAGTTCTGTAATATGAATATCATAATCGAAGATTGGCAGTTTACTTTCTGTTGGTTTTGTAAGATGAACAATACATCAGATCAGAGGCATATCTGCCATGAGAAAGGACAGAAATAAGTGTAAAGCTACAACATATAGGACAGAAGAAATGAGGCAGTGGGGCATGAACTGCCTGCTCTTCTCAGTACCAGTGAGTCATTAGATCTCTATTGAATCTTGTAATCTCATTTACTCAACTCATTTACATGAGATCACAGCAATACTAGGACTTTTTTTTTTAATCGTTTTGAACATTACTTTGTTATAAATGAAATCTTCAGATTTTTAAAAATTTGCATGTTAAAAACAAGATGCAGATCTTTTAATCTGCATCATAGTCAGTTTACAGATCTGTAGAGGGTGTCACAGCTAACATGAGACAAGAATTATAATAAACTTGTTCATGTATGTAATAGGTGTATCTTTTACACCATTTTTGTTGGTGTATCCGTGTCTTCATCTTTCACTGCATGAATTAGAGACCCATGGTTCCTTTCCTGGTATAATTATGAAAAGGAGAGCAGTATCAAGAAGCAGTGCTAAACCTGCTTGTAACTATGGAGTGTTAATATGATGTAACAGTGAAGTCTCTAGCTGGAAGAAGAGAAAAAGTGAAGGAACGTTTATAAGACCAAGTAATTAATATATTTTATGCCATTAATGGTATCATCACTATCAGTTGTGGTGGTTGGTATTCAGACCTGCAGGCATGACCATAAGTTCAGCGTGAAAACACATTTTGCTATGCTCATAAGCTTTGTTCTGCAGAACTGTCAGTTGAAGAAAATCTGCAGTTCTGTAAAAGGGAAGCAGCCTAGACGTCTCTGCCCTGTCAGTGCTTTGAAGCATCCCATATAATCTTTTATACTTTAAAAAAAAAAAAAAAAAAAAAAAAAAAAAAAAAAGAAAAAAAAGAAAGGGAACAAACTGAAAATATTTAAAAATAAGCTAACAATTTCCTAACAGTAGTAATCTATATTTTATTAAAAAGTAAAGTCTAATGCGCATCTACTATGATACAGATATTTGTAATCAGATAAAACACTTAGAACTTCTATGAAAGTGATTTAGACCTTGAAATGTGTAAATATGGAACAGGAATAAATAGATATTTTACAATTTGTATATAAATAAAGATGCTGGCCCTTGCACACAGACCTTGCACACAGGCAATGTCCTCAAGTCTTCCTCCTTCCAAACAATGCTACACTTGACAAGCGAAACAAAGACCCAACACAGGCTTCTGCCGTAAAACACAAACCATACCAGGTATGTAGATTTATGCCCTGTTTAATTCTTTAAGCTAGCGTAATTACAAACCCCAAACATTCTCTCAGGAGAGCAGAGTAGTCAACATCAAAACACCTGGAAAAGATATAGGCAACAATGTCTGCTTACACTCTGGAAGAACTGCCTGAAGGTATTTTTCTTTCTATGTGAAATAACCAGATAGAGAAGTAAGGGAAGACAAAATAGAGGCACTTCACTCCCTAGTTGCGAGGAGCAAGTATTACACAGGCTTATACCTCCTACTTTAGATGTCATATGCTCTTCTTAAGAAAATCAGGCCTAAGTAGAAGAATGTAAGAACAAATTCTTAAAATAAAAAACAAAAACAAAACCCCAAAAAACAAACAAACAAACAAAACAACAACAAAGAAACCAACTAACATTTTCACATGGGCTGTACGTGAAGTGGTTGCTGTTAACGAGACATGAAAGACATTGGGAACCAGGACTTTGTATAAATCTAAAAGCTTACACTAACCTTCTAGATCTGTATTTGCTGTGTAAGGGGGTCTACAGCACTGTACCTTGCCAGTATACCTTTGCTGTGCTTTCTGTAGTTATGTGTGCAAGGGCAGAATGGGAATTAGATGCTACTGTAACGACCTGATGTAGTTTCAATTTGTACTGGACAGCATGATTTGCTGGAGGAAGCTAAGGAGGGCTATCGTTCCCTCTTTGCGCTACCTCTTGCAATCCATACTCTCTTCCATTAACACCAAGTCAATGGTAATTTAATTAATGTGGTTACTACAATAGTTCTCTCTGCTCTCTGGAGAATGAAAAATTACTTTTTTAAAAATTCAAAGGAGAGAGAGCAACTATCATCTTGCAGGTTTTTTTTAACTGCCTGAAAAACTCGAAATAACTTTAAAGTCTGTCACACAATCAAAGGAGATCTAACTTAAGGCATATAATATGTAACCCAAATTTCATCTTGGATCTTTTCAGACTGATCCAAATGACCTAATGTCTCAAACACGGTGTGAGGAGGCAGAAACCTTGCAGTTAGGACAAATATGAGCTCTCTGGTCAAAACAAGAAACAAAATATACGAGCTCAGCAGGGCTCAAAGTGCATTGGAGTCCTCATCTCCCCCCTTGCCTCCCCCCTTTCTAAGTCTGCGTATCAACAAGATAAGGAATATTGCTGCATACAATGCAAAGGATAATAAAATACAGGGTCTCTACAACTTTCAACTCAGCTGCTGGAAATGGTTAATGTTGCCTTACCCTGTTGGAGAAGGGAGATGCGGACACCAGGTGGTTCACCAGCAAGCTCGTTTATTGATCGGTATCACCCTGTTTAAGTGCACTTCTTAATTAGGTCATACATATTGCAAAAGCTGAGCTCATGATTGGTTACATTGTGAAGGCCGACTCCGCCTAGTATTGCATGCCTTGTGGTTAACAATGTGATTAGACAGCTGTGTGGTCATCATCCTTCTATCTACCATGTTTAGCCAGGACTTCTCCTTTTTGAGAGATGCCTGCATCCTGTTTGCCAGTCTTAATCAGGGACTTCCTTATCTCAAAAAACACCCCATCATTAAATCATTCTCTATCCTACTTCTTCGCTCATTTCTATCAGGTTGACCTGGCTGTGACCCTGCTCAATCAGCCAGACCTGCACCAAACTCTCCACATTACCCCTCTTGGTGCATGCACATGTTGATAGGCAGTGCTTTCTAACATTCCCCGTGCAAATTACAGGGTGTTTCAAGAAGCAATGAAGAAATACCCTTCTTGGTAGGGAATAAAAGTTACTCGAACACATTGGCAGGTGTATACCTACCACTAGAGACCCAAGAAATGCACCTGTCAGGATGTTACTGGAACTGTAGGTGGTTATCTGGATCTTTACCTCCTCTTTCTCTCTCTCTCTCTTCCCTCTACTCCTTTCTTTTGGACACATCACATATGTATACATACAACTTTAGTCAAGCAGTTAACGATTAACTCTCTTTTTGTATGGAACTATGGTGTAAGTTTGTGTAATTCAACACAAGTGATAGATCTGAATCTTCTGTCTCCCTCCATGGTCAAATGAGAAGTGGTAGACCTCTCTACTCTAAATCAAATCTTCTTCTCAAGTTGTTTGATCATCTTGCCATAACTTTAACCCTTTTCTCAAAGATTTTGATCCAGATTCTCAGCTTGCACACGTTAGAATATCTCCTTTGTCTCTGGTGGAGTTGTGCCCATTTCAGTCAAATAAGTTTGAGGCTCTAGCCTGCTATTTTAAAAAAACCTTTTACTTGATTCAAATGTTGTTTATACATTTTGTGTAGTGTAGTGAGAGCCAAATAATATTCAGAGAGAAAATGCTTATTATTTCAAAGTTTGAATGCTTATGATTAATGCCTGAACTTTCAACTCATTATTTACCAATCCTCTAAAGAGGATTTTCATTTATTCGGTGAATTCTATATTCATTTATACTATATTCCTTTATGGTAAAATGTTCACCAAAGCAAAGTATAAGTGCACACCAAGTCAATCCTTGCTTCACATATCTAAGCAAAGTGATATAAAGAAATAAATTTTTATTTCTAGATATTTGAACTTCAGACAAATCCATTGCAACAAACAACAATTCAAGCTATACGCCTGGTTATAAATTACTAGTGGAGCTCACAGTTCAGTCTCAGAATCAGAATAATCCTAAAACAGCTTCTGGTAGCCTTCCTGACTTGCACTCCAGGCCTTGAGCAAGTATATTACCTGTGGTGGTCTGCACCATACAGACTTACTGTACACAGAAGGTCCATGTCCTCTAAAAGATGCCTCTGAAAGCTTATGCTCTGGTGTTGTTTTATGCTACAAGTATAAATCTCATCAATTATCCTTCTCAGAGGAGAATCCTACAAAACAATTTCTCAGTGACATTTCAAAGTAATGTTCCATTCCTCTAAATTTGACCTGTATGAGTCCTAACCAGAATATCTACCTTCAAACCTGTGCTGGTTTGAGGCTATTTGGAATATTTTA
>VWZE01022164.1:0-11058 GCA_013396675.1 Eubucco bourcierii
ATACCTTTGCTTACATTTCCTACAAGGAAAGGGGTAGATTCAAATTCAATGTGTCATCCTGACTGTATTCAGGAACCTAATACAATTGAGAAAGAAATTCATGACTACCTTTGTGGTTTGATTCCTAGGCATGTAGGTTCACATGTCTGCTTTTCATCCGGACAGAAACACTTCTGCCAAAGGCATACATTTGCTTAAAGTTCCTACAAGGAAAGGGGTAGAGCCAAAATCAAGGTGTCATCCTGTCTGTTTTCAGGAGCCTCACACACTGGAGAAAGAAATTCATTGCTAACTCATGTGGTTTATGTGCTACACATGTATGTTCTCATGTCTGCTTTTCATCTGTACAGGAACACTTCTACCAAATGCATACATTTGCTTGCATCATACTAAGCTATACCCTAACTGTAGATCTAAACCTAGCGCCAAACCTAATCCTAACCCTTACCTAAACCCTAACCCTAATCCTAACCCTAACCCAAACTCTAACACTAAGTGTAACCCTAATCCTATATCTGACTCTAACCCCACCCCTACGCCTAACCCTAATGCTAACCCTGTCGGTAACCCCTAACCCTAACGCTAATCTGAACCTGAACCTTAACCCTAACCCTTACCGGAATCGTAACCCTAACCATAACCCAAACACTAACCCTAAGCCTAATTTGAACCTCAACACAAAACCTAACCCTAAATTTAACCCTCACCGTAACCCTAACCCTAATCCAAATGATAAGCGTAACCCTAACCCTAACCCTTAACCCAACCCCTTACCCTAACCCTAAACTTAGCCCTAATGCTCACAATAAACCTAACCCTAAACCCCTCGCTAACCCGAACCCTTACCCCAACCCTAACTCTACCCCAACCCTAACACTAACCCTAACCCAAATCTAAACCCTCAACCCTAATTATAAACCTAACCCTAACCCTAACCCAAACACTATCACACTAACCCTAACCGTGACATTGACCCTAAGTCTAACCCTCACAATTACCCTAGTCCTACCACTAACCCTCACCCTAAGCCCAAATCCATCGCTCAGTCTCACACTAAAACTAACCCTAAACCCTAATCCTAATACTCATCCTCAACCTGACCGTCACCCTAACCCTAACCAACACCGTCACCATTACCCTAAACCTCACCCTCACCCTAACCCTAACCCTAACCCAAACCCTACCTCTCACCCTAACCTAACCGTAACCCTAACCCTAATCCTCACCCTAACCCTCACCCTAACCCTAATCCTCACAATTACCCTGACTCTAACACTAATCCTCACCCTCAACCTAAGCCCAAATCCATTCCTCACCCTCACACTAAAATTAACCCTAAACCCTAATTCTAATCCTCATCCTCACCCTGACCATCACACTAACCCTAAACCTAACCCTCAACCTATACCTCATCCTAAACCATACCCTAACCGTAAATCTAAACCTAAACCTAACCCCAGCCCTAATCCTAACACTAACCCAAACCCTAACCCTAAGCCTAACCCTAACCCTAAGCCTGACTCTAACCCTACCCATACCCCTAACCGTAAACCTAACCCTAACGGTAACCCCTAACCCTAACACTAAACCGAACACGAACCCTAACCCTAACCCTTACCCAAATCCTAACCCTAACCATAACCCAAACACAAACCCTAACCCTAATTTGAACCTGAACACAAAGCTTAACCCTAACTTTAACCCTCACCCTAACCCTAACCCTTACCCAAATCCTAACCCTAACCATAACCCAAACACAAACCCTAACCCTAATTTGAACCTGAACACAAAGCTTAACCCTAACTTTAACCCTCACCCTAACCCTAACCCTAACCATTACCCAAAACCTCACCCTACCCTAACCCTAAGCCAAACACCAACACTAAACCTTACCCTAACTCTAACCCTAACTGTAACCCCTAAAGCTAATCATAACCCTAAACCGACACCTAAAGCTAAACCTCAACCGCATTCTCAATCTAACACAAACCCTCGAACTCCCCCTCACCTTTAACCTAACCCCATCTGTAACCTTCACCCTCAACCTCTCCCTCACCCTCACACTAAAACTAACACTAAACCCTAATCCTAATACTCACCCTCACCTGGACCGTCAGCCTAACCATAACCCTAACCCTACCCATAAACTTAACCCTAACCCTAACCCTCGCCATAACCCAAACCCTAACCCTAAACGCTAATCCTAAACCTTTCCCTTACCCTAACCCCAACCACTAACCCTAACCCTAACCCAAACCCTGACTCTCACCCTAACTCTAACTATAACCCTAACACTAATCCTCACCCTCACCCTAAGCCCAAATCCATCCCTCACACTCACCCTCACACTAAAACTAACCCTAAACACTAATCCTAATACTCATCCTCAACCTGTCGCGCTAACCCTAACCAGTACCCTCACCCTTACCCTAAATCTCACTCTCACCCTAACCCTAAACCAAACCGCTAACCCTAACTTTAACCCTAACCCTCACCCTCAAACTATGCGTCATCCTAAACTATACCCTAACCGTAAATCTAAACCTAAACCTAACGCCAACCCAAATACTAACCCTAACCCTAATCCTAATCCTAGCCCTAACCCAAACACTACACCTAAGCCTAACCCTAAACCTAAACCTGATTCTAACCCCACCCCTACCCCTAACCCTAATCCTAACCCTAACACTAACCGTAAACACTAACCCTAATGCTAATCCTCATCGTCAAGCTGTCACCCTAACCAGTAACCTCACCCTAATGCTAACCCAAACACCAACCCGAAACCTTACCCTAACTCTAACCCTAACTGTAACCCCTAAGCTTAATCATAACCCTAATCTGAAACCTAAACCTAATCCTCAGCATCATCCTCAATCTAACTCTAACACAAACCCCTCAAACACCCCCTCACCCTAAAATTACCCCATCCCTCATCCGCACAATCACCACAATCCTCTCCTCATTCTGACCCTAAACTTCACCCTCAACTTCACTCTATACCTCACCCAAACCATAACCTAACCCTAAACCTTAACCCTAACCCAACCACTAAACCTAACCATCACCCTAACCCTAACCTTAACCCTAACCCTCTCCCTGACACTCACCCTCACTCCAAACCTAAACCTCACCCTCAAAATAACCCTAACCCTAACCCTTACACTAACCACTCACCCTAACCATAACGCTAACCCTAAACACAATCGCTAACACTAACTCTAACCCTAAACCTCACCCTAACTCAAACTGCAAAGCCTAACCCCTAGTCCTAACCCTAACCCTAACCCTGACCCTCAACCTATACCTCATCCTAAGTCATACCTTAACCATAAATCTAAACCTAAACCTAACCCCAGCCCTAATCCTAACCCTAACCCTAATCCTAACTCTAACCCTAAACCTAACCCTAAACCTAAGACTGACTGTAACCCACCCCTACCCTAATCCTAACACTAACCATAACCACTAACCACAACTTTAATCCAAACCCGAACCTTAACCCTAACCCTAACCCCAACCCTAACCCCCACCCTAACCCAACCCTTCACCCTCACCCTAACCCTAAACCTAACCCTCACCCTAACCCTAAACCTAAACCTCAGCCTACACCTAACCCTAATCCAAATGCTAACCCTAAACCTATACCTAACCCAAATCCCAACACCAACCCCTAATCCGAAGCCTAACACTCACCCCTTCCCTAATCCTAAATCCTACACCGAACCCTAACCCTGACCCTAACCCAAAAGCAAACCAGATAACTAACCCTAACCACAACCCCAACTCAAACCCGAACCTGAAGCCTAACCCAAACACTAATCATCACCCCAGCCCTAAACCTAACCCTAACACTTACCCTAACCCCTACCCAAACACGAACCCTAACCCTAACCCTAACCATAACCTTAACACCTAACCCTAAACCAAACCCTAACCCTAACCACAAATCTCACCCTAACCATAAACTTAACCCTAACGTTCACAATAAACCTAACCCTAAAACTCTCCCTAACACTAACCCGTACACCAACACCTCACCCCAACCCTAACCCTACCCCTAACCCTAACCCTACCCCTAACCCTGACACTAAGCCTAACCCTAACCCTCAGTTACCCTAACCCAAACCCTAACCCTCATCATCACCCTAAGATTAAATCCATCTCTCACCCTCACCCTCACTCTCACACTAAAACTAACCCTAAACCCTAATCCTAATACCCTCACCCTGACTGTCACGATAACCCTAACCAGCACCCTCACCCTAAACCTAAACCTACCCCGAACCCTAACCCTAACCGTAATCCCTAACCCTAAGCATAACCGTAATCCTCATCCTAAACCTAACCCTCAGCCTCACCCTCAATCTAACACTAACCCTCACCCTCATCCTAAACCTAATCCCATCCCTCACCCTCACCGCAACCCTCACACTAAACCTCACCCTCAACCTCACCCTAACCCTGACCCCAACCATAACCCTAACCCCAACCCCACCCCTAACCCTAACAGTCACCCGAACCCTTATCTCAAGACTAACCCTCTCCCTCACCCTCACCTTTAAAATAAACCTAATCCTAACTCTCTCCCTAACCCTAATCCTTACACCAACCCCACACCCCAACCCTGACACTAACCTTACCCCTAACCCTAAACCTAACCTTACCCTTCACCACTAACCCTAACCGTAACCTTAAAGCTAACCCTAAACCTAACCCTACCCCTCACCCCTAACCCTAATTGTAACCCTAAACCCTAACCCTAACCATAACTGCAAAACTAAGTCTAAGCCTCACCCTAACCATGACCCGAACCATAACCCGAACCATAACCCTAACCCTAATCCCTAACCCAAACCCTAAACCCAACCGTTACCTTCACCGTCACCATCAAAATAAACCTTACCCTAACCCTCTCCCTAACCCTAACCCTCACCCTAACCCTCACCGTAACGCTAACCCTAACCAAATCCCTAACCCTAAACCCTAACACTAAACCTATCCCTAACTCTAACCCTAACCCCTAACCCTAATCCTAACCCTAATCCTCACCCTATCCCTAAACATAACCCTAACACTAAGCCTCACCCTAACCCTAACACTCACAATTACTCAAACCCAAACACTAACCCTCACCCTAAACCCAAACCCATCCCTCACCCTCACACTACCCCTAACCCTAAACCCTTACCCTAAACCTCACCCTCGCCCTAACCCTAATCCAAACACCAACCCGAAACCTTATCCTAACTCTAACCCTAACTGTAACACCTAAGCCTAATCACAACCCTAATCCGAAACCTAAAACTAAACCTCAACCTCATCCTCAAACTAACTCTAACACAAACCCTCAAACTCCCCCTCACCCTGAACCTAACCCCATCCCTCATCCTCACCCTCACTTCAACCCTCACCGTCACCCTGACCCTAAACCTCACCCTCAACCTTACCATGAACCTCACCCAAACCATAACCTAACCCTAACCCCTAAACCTAACCCAACCCCTAAACTAAACCCTCACCCTAACCCTAACCTTAACCCTAACCCTCTCCCTGACACTCATCCTCACTCTAAACCTAACCCTCACCCTCTCAATAACTGTAAATCTAACCCTTACACTAACCCCTCAACCTAACCATAACCCTAACCCTAACCCAAACTGCAAAACCTCACCCTAACTCAAACTGCAAAGCCTAACCCCTAGCCCTAACCTTAACCCTAAACCTCACCCTCAACCTATACATCATCATAAGCCATACCCTAACTGTAAATCTAAACCTAAACCTAACCCCAGTCCTAATCCTAACCCTAACACTAATCCAAACCCTAACCCAAACTCTAACCTAAACTCTAACCCTAACACTAAGCCTGACTCTAACCCCACCCCTACCCCTAACCCTAACCATAACGCTAACGCTAATCCTCACAATTACTCCAACCCTAACACTAAATCTCACCCTCACCCTAAACCCAAACCCATCCCTTACCCTCACCCGCAGCCTGACACTAACCTAACCCTAAACGCTAATCTTAACACTCACCCTCACCCGAACGGTCACCCTAACCCTAACCAGTACCCTCATCCTAACCTTAAAACTCACCCTCAACCTCACCCTAACCCTGACCTGAACCATAACCCTAACCCTAACCCTAAACTTAAACCAAACGCTCACAATAAACCTAACCCAAAACCACTCCCTAATGCTAACCCTTACAACAGTCCCTCACCCCAACCCTAACACTAACCCTGCCCCTAACACTAACACTAACCCTAATGTAACCCAAACCCTAACCCTGAACCTATCCCTAACCCTAACCCCAATCCCTAACCCTAACTCTAACTGTAACCCTAACCCTAACTCTAACCCTAACCCTCACCCTAAACCAGTCTCACAATTACCCCAGCCCTAACACTAACCCTCACCCTAGCACTAACCCTCACAATTACTCTAACCCTAACACTAACCCACACCCTCACCCTAAGCCCAAACCCATCCCTCACTCGTACACTACCCTTAACCCTAAACCCTAATCCTAATCCTCACCCTCAACCTGACCGTCACACTAACCCTAACCAGAACCCTCACGCTTACCCTAAATCTCACCCTCACCCTAATCCCAAGCCCAACACCAACTCTAAACCTTATCCCTAACTCTAACCCTAACCGTAACCCCTAAGTCTAATCATAACCCTAATCAAAAACCTAAACCTAAACCTCAGCCTCATCCTCAATCTAACTCTAACACAAACCCTCAAATTCCCCCACACCCTAACCCTAACCCCATCCCTCATCCACAAAATCACCGCAACCCTCACCCTCACCCAGACCCTAAACCTCACCCGAACCATAACCTAACCCTAACCCCTAACCCTAACCCAACCCCTAAACTTAACCCTCACCCTAACCCTACACTTAACCCTAACCCTATCCCTGACACTAACCCTCACTCTAACCCTAATCCTCATCCTCACAATAACCCTAACCCTAACCCTTACACTAACCCCTCACCCTAAACATAACCCTAACCCTAAACCCAACCGCTAACCCTAACTCTAACCCTAACCCTCAACCTAACCCTAACCTTAACCCTAACCCTATCCCTGACACTAACCCTCACTCTAATCCTAAACCTCACCCTCAACCTATATCTCATCCTAAGTCATACCCTAACCAGAAATCTAAACCTAACCCCAACCCCAACCCTAAATCTAACCCAAACTCTAACCCTAACTCTAACGGTAACCCCTAAACCTAACGTTAATCTGAACCCGAACCCTAACACTAACCCTAAACCTTACTCAAATCCTAACCCTAATCATAACCAAAACACTAACCCTAACCCTAATTCAAACCTGAAAACAAAACCTAAGCCTACGCTTCACCCTCACCCTAACCCTAAAGCCTAACCCTCACCCTAACCCTAAACCTAACCCTCAGCCTGCTCCTAACCCTAACCCAAATACTAACCCTAAACCCATCCCTAACCCCAACCCCAATGCATAACCCTAACCTTCACCCCTTCCCTAACCCAAATGCTAACCCTAACCCTAACCCTAAATCCAACCAAAAACCAAACACCCAGCCTAACCCAAAAGCAAACCAGATAACTAACCCTAACCCTAATCCGAAACAGAACACGAACCCTAACCGAAACCCTAACACTAAACCCTAACTCTAAACTTATTCCTAGCCCTAACCCCAACCCCTAACCCTAACCCTAACCCTAAGCCTTACTCAAATCCTAACCCTAATCATAACCCAAACACTAACACTAACCCTAATTCAAACCTGAAAACAAAACCTAACCCTACACTTAACCCTCACCCTAACCCTAAACCCTAACCCTCACCCTAACCCTAAACCTAACCCTCAACCTACTCCTAACCCTAAACCCATCCCTAACCCCAACCACAACCCATAACCCTAACCCTCACCCCTTCCCTAACCCTAAATCCTAACCTTAAACCCAACCCAAAACCGAACCCTAACCCGCACCCTAAGCCAAAAACAAACGAGATAACTAATCCTAACCCCAACCCTAATCCAACCTGCACAGTAACCCTAACTAAAACCCTAACCCTAAACCCTAACTCTAAACTTATTCCTAACCCTAACCCCAACCCCTAACCCTAACCCTAATCCTCACCCTATCCCTAAACATAACCCCCAAAATTACTCTAACCCTAACACTAAGCCTCACTGTAACCCTAACCCTCACAATTACTCCAACCCTAACCCTAACCCTCACAATTACTCCAATCCTAACACTAACCCTAACCCTCACACTCTAACCCTAACACTAACCCTCACCCTAAGCCCAAATCCATCCCTCACCCACACACTACCCCTAACCCTGAACCCTAATCCTAATCCTCACCCTCAACCTGAACGTCACCCTAACCCTAACCAGTACCCTCACCCTTACCCTAAACCTCACCCTCACCCTAACCCTAACACATACACCAACCCAAAACCTTACCCTAACTCTAACCCTAACAGTAACCCCTAAGTCTAATCATAACCCTAATCCGGAACCTAAACCTAAACCTCAGTCTCATCCTCAATCTAACACAAACCCTCAAACTCCCCCTCACCCTAAACCTAACCCCAACCCTCATCCTCACCGTGACCGCAACCCTCACCCTCACCCAGACCCTAAACCTCACCCTCAACCTCACCCTAAACCTCACCCAAACCATAACCTAACCCTAACCCCTAACCCTAACCCAACCCCTAAACCTAACCCTCACCCTAACCCTAACCTTAACCCTAACCCTCTCCCTGATACTCACCCTCACTCTAACCCTAATCCTCATCCTCACAATAACCCTAACCCTAACCCTTACACTAACCCCTCACCCTAAACATAACCCTAACCCTAAACCCAACCGCTAACCCTAACTCTAACCCTAACCCTCAACCTAACCCTAACCTTAACCCTAACCCTATCCCTGACACTAACCCTCACTCTAATCCTAAACCTCACCCTCAACCTATATCTCATCCTAAGTCATACCCTAACCAGAAATCTAAACCTAACCCCAACCCCAACCCTAAATCTAACCCAAACTCTAACCCTAACTCTAACGGTAACCCCTAAACCTAACGTTAATCTGAACCCGAACCCTAACACTAACCCTAAACCTTACTCAAATCCTAACCCTAATCATAACCAAAACACTAACCCTAACCCTAATTCAAACCTGAAAACAAAACCTAAGCCTACGCTTCACCCTCACCCTAACCCTAAAGCCTAACCCTCACCCTAACCCTAAACCTAACCCTCAGCCTGCTCCTAACCCTAACCCAAATACTAACCCTAAACCCATCCCTAACCCCAACCCCAACGCATAACCCTAACCTTCACCCCTTCCCTAACCCAAATGCTAACCCTAACCCTAACCCTAAATCCAACCAAAAACCAAACACCCAGCCTAACCCAAAAGCAAACCAGATAACTAACCCTAACCCTAATCCGAAACAGAACACGAACCCTAACCGAAACCCTAACACTAAACCCTAACTCTAAACTTATTCCTAGCCCTAACCCCAACCCCTAACCCTAACCCTAACCCTAAGCCTTACTCAAATCCTAACCCTAATCATAACCCAAACACTAACACTAACCCTAATTCAAACCTGAAAACAAAACCTAACCCTACACTTAACCCTCACCCTAACCCTAAACCCTAACCCTCACCCTAACCCTAAACCTAACCCTCAACCTACTCCTAACCCTAAACCCATCCCTAACCCCAACCACAACCCATAACCCTAACCCTCACCCCTTCCCTAACCCTAAATCCTAACCTTAAACCCAACCCAAAACCGAACCCTAACCCGCACCCTAAGCCAAAAACAAACGAGATAACTAATCCTAACCCCAACCCTAATCCAACCTGCACAGTAACCCTAACTAAAACCCTAACCCTAAACCCTAACTCTAAACTTATTCCTAACCCTAACCCCAACCCCTAACCCTAACCCTAACCCTAAGCCTTACTCAAATCCTAACCCTAATCATAACCCAAACACTAACACTAACCCTAATTCAAACCTGAAAACAAAACCTAACCCTACACTTAACCCTCACCCTAACCCTAAACCCTAACCCTCACCCTAACCCTAAACCTAACCCTCAACCTACTCCTAACCCTAAACCCATCCCTAACCCCAACCACAACCCATAACCCTAACCCTCACCCCTTCCCTAACCCTAAATCCTAACCTTAAACCCAACCCAAAACCGAACCCTAACCCGCACCCTAAGCCAAAAACAAACGAGATAACTAATCCTAACCCCAACCCTAATCCAACCTGCACAGTAACCCTAACTAAAACCCTAACCCTAAACCCTAACTCTAAACTTATTCCTAACCCTAACCCCAACCCCTAACCCTAACCCTAATCCTCACCCTATCCCTAAACATAACCCCCAAAATTACTCTAACCCTAACACTAAGCCTCACTGTAACCCTAACCCTCACAATTACTCCAACCCTAACCCTAACCCTCACAATTACTCCAATCCTAACACTAACCCTAACCCTCACACTCTAACCCTAACACTAACCCTCACCCTAAGCCCAAATCCATCCCTCACCCACACACTACCCCTAACCCTGAACCCTAATCCTAATCCTCACCCTCAACCTGAACGTCACCCTAACCCTAACCAGTACCCTCACCCTTACCCTAAACCTCACCCTCACCCTAACCCTAACACATACACCAACCCAAAACCTTACCCTAACTCTAACCCTAACAGTAACCCCTAAGTCTAATCATAACCCTAATCCGGAACCTAAACCTAAACCTCAGTCTCATCCTCAATCTAACACAAACCCTCAAACTCCCCCTCACCCTAAACCTAACCCCAACCCTCATCCTCACCGTGACCGCAACCCTCACCCTCACCCAGACCCTAAACCTCACCCTCAACCTCACCCTAAACCTCACCCAAACCATAACCTAACCCTAACCCCTAACCCTAACCCAACCCCTAAACCTAACCCTCACCCTAACCCTAACCTTAACCCTAACCCTCTCCCTGAT
>VWZE01022165.1:44124-59456 GCA_013396675.1 Eubucco bourcierii
TGCCCAGGGAGGTTGTGGATGCTCCCTCCCTGGATGTGTTCAAGGCCAGATTGGATGAGGCCTTGAGTGAGCTCTACTAGTGGGAGGTGTCCCTGCCTATGGCAGGGGGTTGGAACTAGATGATCCTTGAGGTCCCTTCCAACCTTACCATTCTATGATTCTATGATTCTAATTAGCCTCAAACCAGCACAGCTGAAATTTATGAAAATCAGTTAAACTACACTACTACTAGTCTTAAATGTACAAACACATTTACAATACAAAATTTCAAATTGCGTCTCCTGAGAACAGTTGCAACATGGAAAGATGGTATTATTAAATCCTGTGGTATCTCCCACAGCATCTTCACAGTCAAGGTTAAGAGGTATGAACTGGGCAATTGGACAGTAAGACAGATTGAGAACATGTCAGGAAGGAGTCAAGCTCTTCTCAGTGGTATTCAGTGACAGAACAAGGGACAATTGACACAAACTGGAATATATGTGGTTCCACACAAACGTAAGGAAAAAATTCTTCACTTTGAGATATAGGCTGGGGACATTCAAAACCCACTTGGACATATTCCTGAGTGATTTACTCTAGGTGATCCTGCTCTAGCAGCAGGAGTGGACTAGATGATCTTCAGAGAACCTTTCCAACTCCTGACATTGTGATTAGCACAGAAAGAAAATCTTGGCCAGCAGAACCAGGCAGGTGATTGTCCCTCTGTATTCAGCCTCAGTGAGACTGCACCTCAACTACTGTGTTCAGTTTTGGGCATGGAAATACAGGAAGGACATCAGGGCACTGGGATGAGTACAGAGAAAGGCTACTAAGCTGGTGAAGGGCCTGGAGAACAAGGCCTGTGAGGTGCAGCTGAAGGATCTGGGATCTACAAGAAAGGAGGCTGAGGGGAGACCTTAATTGCTCTTTACACCTACCTGAAAGGAGATTGTAGAGTGATAGGCACTGATCTCTTCTCACAACTAACTAATGACAGAATGAGAGGGAATGCGCTCAAGCTGCACCAGAGAAGGTTTAGGCTGGACATTAGGAAAAAAAAAAAAATCGTGGAAAGGGTTGTCAGGCACTGGAATGGGCTGCCCAGGGAGGTAGTTGAATTATCATGCTTGGATGTGTTTAAAAGCCATATAGATCTGGTGTTTGGAGACATGGTATAGTGACAGACTTGACAGAGTCGGGGAAATGGTTGGAATTGATGATCTCAGAGGTCCTTTCTGGCCTGGATGATTCTGTGATTCTGCCACTAGTTTAAGAAAATAAAAGTACAAATCTAAGGTGATTTGAGAGGTATCACTTCTTTGTCATTCGGAAAATCACAATCCTAAAGAATGGTCTACCAAATTATCCCACAAATTTAAAAAATTTTGAAAAAAATCCGAATGTTCAAAGCTTTCTATTTCAAGAAAATTTGTGATGAGATGCTTAAATTTCAGAATGGAGCTAGCTCAAAACTAGGACATGGATTGGCTTTTAAGCTTCCTTTCTCAAGAAAAGATATTTATGCACCTGTACATAAAAAGGAGAGAGACAGAGAGAGAGAGAGAGAGAAAACTGTTTTAAAATTACATGAATATTCAAACAAGCCTAAGGCCAGGTGCTGTACTTGATAATTACTCTTACTTACCTACCCCCTTTTACTTACTCGTTTTTTGGTTTGCAATGTCACCTTAAAGAATATGTATTAAAATAAGCAAGACACTAAGCAATCCATGCATTCATGATATTTCTACATCTTAAGGAGCTGCTTAAATCAGCAGAAACACAAGTGTACTAACCAGACACTTCACAATTATCCCAACAATCCTTTGTCATTCTTTCCATGTAAATACCTTTTAAAGGTCTGATTTATTTCAACTCCGTATTCCTAGCTTGTGCCACAAGTTTACTTGAGTCCATGATTTCGGAATCCATCACTATATTCATAGAATCATAGAATGGTAAGGTTGGAAGGGACCTCGAGGGATCATCTAGTTCCAACCCCCTGCCATAGGCAGGGACACCTCCCACTAGTACAGGTTACTCAAGGTCTCATCCAATCTGGCCTTGAACACCTCCACGAAGGGAGCAGCCACAACCTCCCGGGCAACCTGTTCCAGTGTCTCACCACCCTCACTGGAAAGAACTTCCTCCTAATATCCAGGCTAAATCTCCCCTCTGCCTGTTTAAACGCATTGCCCCTTGTCCTCTCATTGCAAGACCTTGTAAATAGTCCCTCCCCAGCCTTCCTGTAGGCCCCCTTCAGATACTGGAAGGCTACTATCAGGTCCCCTCGAAGCCTTCTCTTCTCCAGGCTGAAGAGCCCCAACTCTCTCAGCCTGTCCTCATAGCAGAGCTGCTCCAGCCCTCTGATCATCCTTGTGGCCCTCCTCTGGACCCTCTCCAACACTTCCATGTCCTTCCTGTGCTGAGGGTTCCTGAACTGCACACAGTACTCCAGGAGGGGTCTGTCAAGAGCAGAGTGAAGGGGCAGAATCCCCTCCCTTGCACTGCTGGCCACGCTTCTCTTGATGCAGCCCAGGACTCGGTTGGCTGTCTGGGCTGCATGTGCACACTGCAGGCTCATGTTGAGCTTTTCATCAACCTAATTGATGTAAATTAGCTACATAAAATACTGAAGAGTTAAGTGACTTACATTTTTCTCAACATTATGGTCAGGCATTGGAACAAGCTTCCCAGGGAAGTGGTAGAGTTGCCATCCCTGGTGGTATTTTTTTTAAAAAAAAGAGTAGATGTGGCACTTCATGACATGGTTTAGTGGTCATGGTAATGTTGAACTGACTGTTGGACTTGATGATCTTTGAGGTCAAATCTTAATGACACTATGATTCTGTGGAGGCCAGACAGCTGGCACAAAGAGGGAGATTTACAAGAGAAAGTGTTGCTTTTTCATTCTTGTCTTTGATTCAGCATCAGCTGCAGCTCCTAGTGCAGCAGCTGGCCTGGCTAGAAGCAATTTAGAGAAACAATATGCTTCCTTCCAGATGCAAAAGACATGCATTTTCCAACCAGCATATATGTAAATATGTGTGGTTTTCAGTTGTTACAAGAAGAGAGTTCTGCACAAGCTGAGCATCATTTCAAGTAAACCTCTATCATTTCATTGTAGAAGTAAGTCTGCTTCATACTATAAACACAAGAAGTCTGTTGAGAAATACATGTGGCCACCAGCCACGGGATCCCTGCTGCTGGAGGTAAGAAAACATTCTCTTCATCTTTGACCTTCCACTTGATGTCTAAGGTATTCCACAATTCTAAGTGTTGTGATAGCTAAGTAATTATACCATCACCACTGAACTTGTTAGCAAGAGAAAATCCTTGCATACCAAAGGCCCCATATGGCTAAGCATGTACTTTTCAAAGAGAAAATGTTGAAGCTATCTCTTCCATTACACATTAATGGTTTCTTTATTTCTGCAGGAAAATAATCCTCCACTAAACATAGAATATAGAATGAGACTCATATGTCAGCTCGTGATTTACTTTCAAGGCTTAATATTTGTCTGAGGATTTTCCTATTAACAAATTGGCCTCTAAAAAATAATAATTTGTAGATGATTTGGCACCATGAGCAATACAAGAAAATACAGTATTATGATCAATACATGATCAGTTGATAACAATTCTGAATATCTGGATATCACAGACTGACTCCAGATTTGGAACTCACCCCACAGAGGCCAGAGTAGTAGCCCATAACTTCAGTTATAGATACACTAAAGAAAAGGTTTGGATTTTAATGGCCTTTGAAAAGCAAACTGATGATCTGAGTCTTTTAGAGGTCTTCTCTCACTAACCTAATCTCATATCTATATTGTTTACAGTTTACCTATAGAAAGTAATTTCATTGCTTTTTTTTCTGACTCTGGATAAAATTGTTTGCACTCCTGAAAATAAATGCTTTAAATTACAGTATTTTTTTTCTTCCCTCAATAGGATTACCTAGCAAACAACAGTGTTTTATTTACGGCTAAAAGAATAATTCCAAACCTGACAGGACTCCAGAGGACCTGTGTGTCATTACAGAATCACAGAATCAGAGAAAATATCCAGTTGGTAGAGACTTTAAAGATCATCACTTCAACCCTTGACAGGAGGGTCAACATTAAACCATGTCCCTGTGCACCCAGTCCACGTGGTATTTAAACACCTCCCAGAACACTAATTTCACAACTTTCCTGGCACCCCATTCCAATGTTTGATAACTCTTTCAGTGAAGAAATAGTTCCCAATATCCAGCCTGAAACTTCCCTGACACAGCCTGAAACCATTTCCTCTAGCCCTGTCACTTGACACCAAGCAGAAGAGGTTGCCCCTTCCTCACTCCAACCTCTCTTCAGGTAGTTGTAAAGAGCAATGAGATCTCCTCTCAGACTCATCTTCTCCAGACTGAACTATACCAGCTCTCCCAGATGCTACTTGTAGGTCACTAATGTTATGAGCATTATTTTTAACCCAGATGTTTTATTCTAAAATATAAAATTCATATTTTAGCAGATAGTTTGCGATGTGAATCAGAATCTTCATATAATGGTTCCCTTAGCTAGCAAAGCAGTTTCAAAGAAGAATCTGGTATTTACTCATAGGAAAAATACTCAGCAAGTACCTTCTCAGACCCAGCCCACTTTGTGGCCCTCCTCTGGACCCTCTCCAAAACTTCCATGTCCTTGCTGTGTTGAGGGCTCCAGGACTGCAGATGATCAGAGGGCTGGAGCGCAGCTCTGCTATGAGGACAGGTTGAGAGAGTTTGGGCTCCTCAGCCTGGAGAAGAGAAGGCTTCGAGGGGACCTGATAGTAGCCTTCCAGTATCTGAAGGGGGCCTACAGGAAGGCTGGGAAGGGACTATTTATAAGGTCTTGTAATGACAGGATGAGGGGCAATGGTTTTAAACAGGCAGAGGGGAGATTTAGACTGGATGTCAGGAGGAAGATCTTTCCAGTGAGGGTGGTGAGGCACTAGAACAGGTTGCCCAGGGAGGTTGTGGATGCTCCCTCCCTGGAGGTGTTCAAGGCCAGATTGGATGAGACCTTGAGTAACCTGTACTAGTGGGAGGTGTCCCTGCCTATGGCAGGGGGTTGGAACTAGATGATTCTTGAGGTTCCTTCCAACCTTACTATTCTATGATTCTATGATTCTATGATCTCATTTATTCACTTCAAATTCTAATGGATAACAAGCATGAAACAGGAAGAACACCTAAAGTTTAAAGGTATTTAGTGAAAATGCCTTGCTCTACAATCATTTATCAATATTTGGACAGCATACTTTAATGTCGGCTTCCCAACACTTCACCAGGTAGTAATTACTTACAATGAAAGGTATTTCTGAAAGGACTGTAAGATATGTGGCTTGTGAACTCTTCAGGCAGACACTGCCTAGTTTTGTTTGCAAAACTTTACAAAGATAAAGGATCACTTAAGGGAAACAGCAGGACAAGGCAGCATGTATTCATGTGGGCAGTGTCAAAGGATCATCACCATAATAAAGCCAATTCTGCTGTCCTGGGTTTGTGCTGCTCCCACAGTAATCATCTCATCTCTATAGACAGCAACATTTTATAGCATTGCACATTTATTATGTCTCTGTCAAGCCTTAAAACTCAACCACTGTGCTCCTGCAGCAGCAACCAAAGACTACAGTTTGTGTCTGAGGATCTGAACCTACCTAGTATGAGCATAGCTTTCAAATCTGCCAAACCTACAGAGGAGACTCATCTAGTTTGTTGTACTTTCAAATGTTCCCTAGGCAGTGGCAGCCTCTTTGCATGGTTTGCAGCACTTCAAAGATCAGTCCCAAATCTGCATCGGTCATCATCACGATGGACAGCTTTCTTCTGTCTCCTGCTTTTGCTCTTTGAAGAGTTTTGTGCTCCAGAAAACGTCCATAGGAACTGTGTTTCTGAATAAATTTTTTTTCCATTGACTCCTTTGAGGATGACAAGAAACATGTAAGGGGAGGTTTACTTTGCCTTATTCATATTACTCATCTGCAGAAAGACTTAACCATAATCAGTTCACGTCTAATTACTTCTCTGTCACTTCAATTAGTCACTGAGTACCAATGTCAGTAGCTGAAGGAAGCATCTGAGGCATAACAAAACCTATCTGATTATGTTGTCTTTCACTCCAAATGTCTCATATTGGGCTGCTATGTCAGTCACAACCTACATCAATGCCCTGTAGGTTCCTGCACCATTGAAATTGGCATATTATAATGCAAATCAAGTACAGTCCCAGTTCTGCCCTTTAGTCCAGTTCTGCCCTTTAGTCCAGTTCAGGGAGGTGTTAACAACATCTCTGCTTTGAACGCTGGCAGTACTTTTTATAGGCTCTGAAGAATTTCCTTGCATGTCCAGCACTAACTTTTGTAAACACCAGTATAGCTAGGGTGGTTCAGACCCCCAGTTTACCTTTAGTTTTCAGCTAATGAGATTTTTTACTTATTCAAGGAACATAACCTTTACAAAAGCTGTGTTAATGATATCCAAGACAGATGTTTATATTCTTGCTTACTGAGGGTAAAGGGGTGGTGTCTGAAGTTAAACAACACACATATCTTAGTTCATATCTCTGCACTATTTCATGTTGGGGTTGAATAATGAATAATTATGCCCCAAGTCTGAAGTCATTATTTAGTTTTCATTTATTTTTCCCTTGGCAAATGAGTTAGTTGTACAAAGTTACGTAATGTTGTCTTCTAGCTTGCAACAAAGTTGTTCTTGACGTGAACGTCACTGGGAGAAGTGCTCTGGAGGGGATGACCATGACAGGGGACCTTTCTGAAACTAGTGAAACCAAAGGCAAAAGCACAGGGAGAGAAGGCGCACCAGCTCTGCTGCAGAGCAGGAAGCCCTGAGGCCCTGAGGAACAGCAGCTCTATCTCAGTCAGGATTAGGCCAGGAAACAACCAAAACCTCACACCTACAAAAGTCTCCTCCAGAGAAGGCAGACAGGGGATGGCACAGCCCTTGGAGTGAGATTTCTTATACAGGGCATGCAGGAAGGGTCAGTCACTCGGCACACTGTGCTGGTTTGAGGCTAATTGGAATATATTAATAGAGAAAATTACACTATAGGCTATGATAGGAAAACATCATGATGTCTATTTCACTTGCTAAAAAAATTGTTTGGGAACAATAACCAAAATATAGATAAGTCAGTCTCTGTCTGTCGCTTGTTGAGAGAGTAGATCGAGCAGTCTAGCAGTTTCTGGCTCTGGTTCCTCTGCTGATTAATTTTCACTAACCACTTTTCTTCTGACCCCCCTGGTCGATCCTCCTAATTTACCTTGTGTGTAAGGCAAAGCTTGGAGTAAGGTACAGGGATGGGGAGAAGGTGGAAGGGTGGTTGGGAGCCCCTCCTGGGGTCTCTGATTTCTGAGAGGGGAGTTGTGTTTCTGTATTACCTTTAACTTGTATATTTCTGTAAATATTCCTGTATATAGTGTATATATCTGCTTGTACATTGTGCTGAGCTGTAAATAAAGCTTCATGCCTTAACTTTCCAGCCAACTGAGTTCTAGTCTGGGTCATTTTTCAAAGGGGAGGGGGGGGGCAGGGAACCCCTGAACCTTCACACACACTGAAGAGGTGAGGTCAAATGATGGTCATTGCTCTCCAAGAAGAGACCTAGCTCTGGTTTCCACTAAGATCAACACCATTGCTGGAAAAAATGTGGCAATCCAGACAAAAAAAATGAAGCCATCCATGGCTCTGGATCCAAGAAGAGCAGGAACCTTGCCTGATTGTTTGAAAGAATGCAGGTTTACCCTACTTCCTCCTCCCTCTTCTTCTGTAGGGAAAAGCTAGACAGGAGAAAGTAGAGAGGTAAACAAAGGAGCCTTGAATCAAATTAGAAGTTAAAAAGTAATTTTAACAAAATAAGAAAAGGCATTGAGGAAAAAAGGGAATGTACAGGGATATCAGAAAACAGAATAGATACAGAAATATATACAAAACCAGAATCGGTAATGGAGTAGGTCTGGCTATGAGGTAACACAGATCCCAGTCAGCAGCTCTCCCACTCCATGCATCAAAATGAAAGCAAGAGGGCAAGAGCCAGCCCCCCAGCCATCCTCCCTCTTAAATAGAAGGCATGCAGGAAAGGGAAGGGAGTAATGTGATGCAGCATCTGGTGGAATAACAATCTGTGGAAACAGGTCCCTGCTCAGGGTAGCAAGCAAATCCCCTTGAAGGTTCTTTCAGGGATTGCCTAAGGCAAACCAGTCAACCACACACACAGTCATAGAATCATAGAATCATAGAATGGTAAGGTTGGAAGGGACCTCAAGGATCATCTAGTTCCAACCCCCTGCCATAGGCAGGGACACCTCCCACTAGTACAGGTTACTCAAGGCCTCATCCAATCTGGCCTTGAACACATCCAGGGAGGGAGCATCCACAACCTCCCTGGGCAACCTATTTCAGTGCCTCACCACCCTCACTGGAAAGAACTTCCTCCTAACATCTAGTCTAAATCTCCCCTCTGCCAGTTTAAGCCCATTGCCCCTTGTCCTGTCATTGCAGGACCTTGTAAATAATCCTTCCCCAGCCTTCCTGTAGGCCCCCTTCAGATACTGGAAGGCTACTATCAGGTCCCCTCGAAGCCTTCTCTTCTCCAGGCTGAAGAGCCCCAACTCCCTCAGCCTGTCCTCATAGGAGAGCTGCTCCAGCCCTCTGATCATCTTTGTGGCCCTCCTCTGGACCCGCTCCAACACTTCCATGTCCTTCCTGTGCTGAGGGTTCCAGAACTGCACACAGTACTCCAGGTGGGGTCTGACGAGAGCAGAGTAAAGGGGCAGAATCACCTCCCTTGCTCTGCTGGCCACGCTTCTCTTGATGCAGCCTAGGACTCGGTTGGCTGTCTGGGCTGCATGTGCACACTGCAGGCTCATGTTGAGCTTTTCATCAACCCAGACTCCAAGGTCCTTTTCCTCAGGGCTGCTCTCCAGCCATTCACCACCCAGCCTGTATTTGTGCTTGGGATTGTGCCTACCCAGGTGCAGGACCTTACACTTGGCCTTATTGAATTTCATCAGGTTGGCCTGGGCCCAACTCTCCAGCCTGTCCAGGTCCCTCTGGATGGCATCCCTGCCCTCTAGCAAGTCGACTGTGCCACACAGCTTGGTGTCATCTGCAAACTTGCTGAGGGTGCACTCCATTCCTCTGTCCATGTCACTGACAAAGATGTTAAACAGCACTGGTCCCAGCACTGACCCCTGAGGGACACCACTTGGCACTGGTCTCCAGGTGGACATTGTGCCCTTGATCACCACTCTCTGGGTTCGACCATCCAGCCAATTCCTTATCCAGCGAGTGGTCCATCCATCAAGTCCATGTTTTTCCAGTTTGGTGACCAGGATGTCATGTGGGACAGAGTCAAATGCCTTCCTCAGGTCCAGGTAGATGACATCAGCTGCCCTTCCCTTGTCCACTGTCGCTGTGACTTCAGTCCAAGTGCCTAAGCTAAGAAAAAGGATAATTGTCATAGGCAACTCTCTTCTGAGGTGAACAGAAGGCCTGTTATGCCAACTTGACCTATCTCATACAGAAGTCTATTGCCCTCCTGAAGTACAGGTCAGGAACATTACTAAAATGCTCCCTGGCACAGCCCTTTAGTTATTATCAGCTATTGGTTGTTCAGGTCAGCAGTAATGAGGTTGCTGAGGGAAGCCCAAAGAAAATTAAAAGGAACTGCAGAGCACCTGGGCAATTCACTGAGGATTGGGACCACAGGTAGTGTTTTTCTGAATTTCTTCAGTAGCAAAGAAGAATACAAAAAGGAACAGTATGATCCACCTCATCAACATGTGGCTCAGAGACTGGTGCTATCAATGGAATTTTGGTTTTTACAGTTATTGGATGGTTCACATGGCATCAGGCCTGCTGGTGACAGATAGGGTTCAGCTATCTCAAAGAGGAAAGAGGATCCTAGCTCAGGAGATAGCAGGGCTTACTGAGAATGTTTTAAACTATAATTGAAGGAGTAAGGGGATGAGCCAAGAGGTGGCATACCAGTGTTGGAGGCAAGAGCCTAGCTGAAGTGCACCTTCACAAATCTATGCAGCACAGGCAAGAAACAGGAGCTAAAAGCCATTGTGTGGTAGAAAAGCTATGGCATAGTCACAGCCATACAAGGTGGTGGGATGACTCTCATGTAACTGGAGTGTTGCAATAGATGTCCATAAAAAATCCAGAAGGGCTAGGCAAGGAAGGAGAGGTGATGGGTTAGCTCTATATGTTAGGGATTATTTTGATTGCATGGAACTCTATGATGACAATGATAAGGTTGAGTGTTTATGGTAAGGATAACCAGCAAAGCAGACATCCTGTTAGAAGTCTGTTATAGACTGTCTAGCTAGGATTGAGTGACAGATGAAACAGTTTACAAATGGCTGACAGAAGTTTCATGATTGCTAGGCCTTGTTCTCATGAGGGCCTTCAACTTTCCTGGTGTCTCCTGGAAATGTAGCACTGCAGAGATAAAACAGTTTAGGTGGTTCCTAGGGTGTATGGAAGAGAACTTCCTGACAAATCTGGTAAGTGAGCTAGAGGCCCCTTAGCGGTGCAGGGCAAAATAAGCCCAAATACACCCCAAGCCTCAAACCTTCTTCTATCCCTCCCTTTGGAGTGTTTTCTTTTTGGCACAAAAGCAGACAAAAGGACAGGCACATGACTGTCTATGTACACAGGGACATGTTTGGACATGTTCTATCCTGTTCATGTGCCGCACTCTTGCTTTTACTTATGGGTAAGCTTGGTACTACTGGTTAAATTACCTTGTTTTCCATCTTTTGCCATTGGCCAAGAATTGTTCTCTGCAAATTATTAATACCATCTGAGATGATAAACAACTTGCCTTATTTACCTGGAAAGCAACAAGATCCAAGACATGCTGTAGCTGAAGTCTAGTTAGTGAAAGCAAATCATATTTACGACAACCTTACCTTGTACTACTGCAAAGTTGCAGATGAAAAGTATTTCCTGGCTGGCAAAGTAAACTATGCCAGCTGCAGCCTGAAACTGCAACCTGTGAGCCAAAGGCTGCTGGCCCAAGCACCAAGAGTTGCTCATCCACGTGTGCTGAGAATTGTGACCCTTGAAACAGAAGGCAATGCTACAGCCTGTAACTGCAGCCCAAGCAAATAGCCACTCCAAGCCCAAGCCACAAGAAAGTCTCTTCATGAGCCAGTAAAGGAGCTCAGAAGCTGTAGCTCGAGACTGAGAAGTTGACACAGCCTGCAAGCCAGGAAATCTCTGTGAGCCAAGCACCAGCCAATTTGAGAAGAAGCTAGATGTGAATGCTGACAAGTCATGTGCCCACTGCTACAAGCGATAGCCAAAGTCCCACTCCTCTAGCCAGCAAACATTGCTGTGAGCAGAGGGTGCCATGCAGCCACTGCTGCAAACTGCTCACCCCAAGAGCCCAGCGCTGTTGCTCCAAGAGCACCACCCACAAGCTATGAAAAGTCACCTTGGCGAACCAAGCCAGCAAACCGCATCACTGCCTTGTGAAGATGAGAAATGTTGCTTGCCCTGTGAGTGCCCAAAGGGCTGCTAACAGCTGATAACACACAAGCAGAAGCTGCTTGCTCCAGACCCAGACAGTGAATCACACCGGCTGTCAAACCTCGAGAGAAATGCTGCATTAATAGATGAGAGAGCCGTCTCAGAGGCCAGTCATGGCAGCATCATACTTCTAAAAAGCCCTCATGGTACAGCTTAAGATCGCTCCAAAATACAAGCTGTAAAACTCTCCAGAAAGCAAAGTTGCTTTCAGCACACAGCCCCCACATGGCATGCCCTCCACATGGTGGACACCATCTTTGTTTGCTTGTGCAATCTACACGATACCTTTGGATTAAAAAATTTTGGAGCTCAGAAATATTCTAAAACTAAGTTCATAAGTAAACTGACTTTTTAATTTATATAAACTCTCTGTAATTGTTCTTGCCAGCTGTATTGTTAGCAGCTGAACAGTCCCCATTGTGGGCAACCTGACATTTTGCCATGGATCTCTTTCCTAATTTAAATTACTGCTTGCAAATTTCTGGTTCACTTAAACTGTTTAAACTGTTTATACATACATTTTGTGTAAATGCCTAACCACAACTGAATACATGAATCTGAAAATAAGTTACACCAAGATGTTTGTATTAATAAATAATTAATATATTTTAATTAATAGCTCTGCCTTACTAAATACTAATATTTCACAACACCCTCTGAAACTGCTGCTTGTGGGAAAGACTGGAGGATGATGTGGTGGTTGGAGGCTGTCTTGGACAAAGCAGGTCTGAAATTACATTTTTCTGTTCTTGGGGAAGTAAGGAGGGTGGTCAGCAGAAAAGCTTCCTTGAGCTTCTATCAGGCAGACTCTGGCCCATTTAGTAGTGTGGTCAAGAGAGTTCCTTGGGAGACAGTCCTGAAGGGCAAAGGAGAACAGGAAGGCTGGACGTTCTTCAAGAATGAAATTTTAAATGCACAGGAGCAAACAGTACTAGTGTGCCAAAAGATGAACCAGTAGAGAAGACTGGTGTGGCTGAACAAGCAGCTTATGGTGGGATTCAGGAAAAATCATCTTTGGAAAAAAAAAGGACAGACAACTCAGGAAGTCCGTAAGGATATTGTTAGGTTATATACGGAGAAAATTAGAAAGATGAAAGCCCAGATAGAACTTAATCCCTTCACCACCACAAAAGGTAACAAAATATGTTTTTACGAATTAATCTGCAACAAAAGTTGGGCCAAGAAGAATGTCTGTCCTTTATTGGATTCAAAAGGAAATATTGACACAAGGGATAAGGAAAAGACTGAGATACTTAGTCATAGAATTAGAATCACTTCTGTTGGAAAAGATCTCTGGGATCATCAAGTTCAGCTGTCAACCTAACACCACAACAGTCCTTAAAACATGTCTCAAAGTGCCATGTCCATGAGTTTTTTCAACACCTCTGGGTATAGTGGCCCCACCACCTTCCTGAGTAGCCTATTCCAATGCCTGAACACTCTTTCTATAAAGTCTTTTTTCCTAATATTCAATCTAAACCTGCACCATCACAATTTCAGGACATTTACTCTCATTCTATCAACTGATACTTTACTCTCATTCTATCTACTAGGGAGAAGATACCAACTCCTACCTCACTAAAACCTCCTTTCAGGTAGTTGCAGAGAGATGTGAGATTTCTTCTCAAATCCGTCTTCTCCAGACTAATTCCCTCAGTTACTCCTCATAAGATTTGTTCTCTAGACCCTTCACCAGCCTCTTTGTCCTTCTTTGGACATTCTCCAGCACTCCATGTATTTCTAGGAATGAAGGGACATGCTTTAGTGGTGGACTTGGCAATGTTAGGTTAATGATTTGACTCAATGATCCTGGAGGTCTTTCCCAACCTTAATGATTCTGTGATTCTATACAAATTCTACTTTTGGCTTCCCAGATGTTAGATGCTATTGAAAATATGACTCCAGTAAATAATGAAAGCCATACCACTATGGGAAAATTAAGTGCAATATGTAGGAAAATCTCCACCTTCTTTAAAATAATTATGTCCCTAGCATTTGTCTTCAAAGTTTGACTTGTGTTGCAAATGAAACCGCAGGTCCTAGATGAAATTTGTCTAGCCAATGTAGATACTTACAATGTGGATTTGAACATTTGAGATATTTGTCTAGATCATGCATATCATAGACGCTTAGAATGGTTCCAGGGATGAGACATCCACAACTTCTCTGAGCAACCCATTTCAGTGTCTCACCACTCTCACAATAAAGAATTTCTTCCTAATGTCTAGTCTAAATCTACTCTGTCCTAGTGTAAAACCATTGCCCCTTGTTCTACCTCCACATCCCTACACACATTCTGTCTCCAACTTTCCTGTAGGCCACCTTCAGCTACTGGAAAATCTGCTGTAAGCACTCCCTGGTGCCTTTTCTTCTCCAGGATGAACAGACCCAGCTCTCTCAGACTGTCCTCATAAGAAAGGTGCTGCAACCCTCTTATCATCTTTGTGGTCCTCCTCTGGACTGTGTCAAAGAGGTCTATGTCCTTCTTGCATTGGGAGCTCCAGAGATGGATGCTACAGATGGGGTCTCACAAGAGCAGAGGGGTAGAATCACCTCCCTTGACCTAATGGCCACACATACTCTGATGCAAGCCAGCATATGGTTTGTTTTATGCGCTGTCAGTGCATGTTGTAGGTTCATGTCAAGAATCTCTAATCAGTAACCCCAGGTCCTCCTCTGCAGTAATGCTTTCAATCCACTCATCACCTAGTCCATATTTGTGCTTGGGATTGCCCCGACCTGGGTACAGGACCTTGCACTTTGACTTGTTGAACCTGATGAGGTTGTCATGGGCCCATGTGGTTTATCTTATTGCAGATAGTACTTTAAAATGCCATAAAGTATATCCATCAACACCCATTTTCTCCTACATAGTTCCACATTCCTTACTCCCTTAATGTCAATATGAAAGTGGGGTACTAGCAGGCACAGTTCTGTGAATCAGAGAGGACCACAGAACCTCCAGTGATAAAGACTGCAAAATTTGCCACATTCATGTATGGCTTTAAATTACATGCTCTAAGAAGAAAAACTTTGTGGGGAGCTGTAGATTCTGGATTAATTATCCACCCTTGGTTTACAGAAAATTAGTGAAACAGGAAGTGTCAATATTGTGGTCAGGGAACTGGTAAATACTGCTTGTGCTAGCAGATACTTAGAGGCAACAGCTCTTTTAATCTGCAGGAGTGAAGGCTGAGATGATGCAGTTGGTGCCTGTCAAAGCATCCTTGAGTTATAATGTAAAAGAAGGTAAGGGAGAGAAATTTGGTAGAAGAGCATTTGTTGGGTACGAAAGCATCTAGTCTGAAATTTAGAGGAATGTTAGGGTATCACAGTATCATCAAGGTTGGAAGAGACCTCAAAGATCGTCAAGTCCAACCTGTTACCACAGACCTCGACTAGACCATGGCACCAAGTGCCACGTCCAAACCCGCCTTGAACACCTCCAGGGACGGTGACTCCACCACCTCCCTGGGCAGCCCATTCCAGTAGTGAATGACTCTCTCAGTGAAGAACTTTCCCCTCACCTCGAGCCTAAACTTCCCCTGGTGCAGCTTGAGACTGTGTCCTCTTGTTCTGGTGCTTATTGCCTGAGAGAAGAAAGCAAACTCCTCCTGGCTACAATCACCCTTCAGGTAGTTGTAGACAGCAAAAACGTCTCCCCTGAGCCTCCTCTTCTCCAGGCTAAACAATCCCAGCTCCCTCAGCCTCTCTTCATAAAGCGTGTGCTCAAGGCCTCTCACCAGCCTCATTACCCTTCTCTGGA
>VWZE01022167.1:0-21767 GCA_013396675.1 Eubucco bourcierii
GGAGAAGTGTCCCTCTGTGTCCCAACCAGGCACAGGAACACTGACAGTGGCACCAGTGCCACCAAGTTCTTCACCCTGGTCTCCTTGCACCCCACAAAATGATGTGCAGAGCAACAAGGGCCCAAGCCAGGAGAGTGTCTGCTGCAGTGGTGCCTGAACTCAGCCTCCCACAGCTGCATCCTTCAGAAGAGCAGGACGGTGGATAGGAGAGCAGTGAGGTTAGAGGTGCTGTGGGTGGAACTGTTGAGGAGCAGGCAGTGGGGCAGGNGTTCAGGAGCAGGCAGTGGGGCAGGCAGGTGTGCCTCAGGACAGGCCACCTTCTTTCTCAATCAGCCTCTCCCTAACTCAGCTGCATGGGTCTCATAGCAATGGGGCAGACTCAAAATCCAGCTGAGTGGAACACCTCAGCCGCTGAGGTGCCTCCATCCCTCTCCAAACTCATGTGCTGCTGCTGCTGCTGTTGCTCTAGGAGGCATTCTTCATTCCTTTGGCTTTTATACTATTCTTGTTTAAGATGCTTTGTACTCCTTGACAATGTTGCCTGTCCTGTGCTTTCACACAGTGTCCTGCCATGTGACGTCTGAGGGCCTGTGCTGGGGCTGTGCTCTGCTGAGCTGAGCCATGAATATGAGAAGCATTCCCTGTGCTGAGTGTGAACTCTTCCCTCTGGGTTATGGCAGATTCTCCTTATGCAGGGCTCTTGTTCCTGCTTCCTGCCAAGGCTTGGATGCTTTGTGAGAAGGCATATTGTGTGTTCTGTCTTCCAGAGTGTTTGGGCTGTTTGCATTTTAGGTGGAGGTGACCTCTGCTGTACCTCCCTTCTGCCAGTCAGGACCTCACCTTTTTCCTGCACGTAGCAGCTCCATTCCCTCGTTCAGTTTAGCAAAGGGCAATGTATGGGTGTTTAGCACATCTAAGTTGAATTTCTTCTTGTGAAGGTTTGGGAGTTCCCCCACTCCCCACACTTTGTAAAATGACCCAGACTAGCACTCAGCCAGCTGGAAGTTAAGTGATGAAGCTATATTTACAGCTTTGCACAATGTACAGCAGATATTTACACTATATACACAATATTTACAGAAATATACAAGTAAAAGGTAATACAGGAACACAACTCCCCTCCCAGAAGTCAGAGACCCCAGGAGGGGCTCCCAACCACCCTTTCACCTTCTCCCCACCCCTATACCTTACCCCAAGGTTTGCCTTACATGCAAGGTAAATTAGGAGGATCGGCCAAGGGGGTTAGAAGAAAAGTGGTTAGTGAGGATTAATCAGCAGAGGAGCCAGAACCCAGAAGCTGCTAGATCCCACCAGCAGCTCCTGTTCCAGCAAGAGCCAGAGAGAGACTGACTTATCTATTGTTTTGGTTAGTGTTCCCAAACATTTCTCCAGCAAGCGTATGAGTGAAGTAGACATCATGATGTTTTCCTTTCACAGCCTATAGTGTAATTTTCTCTATTAAAATATTCTAATTAGCCTCAAACCAGCACACTTCTCCAAATAGCTAGACACCAATTTGGGGACAGAATCTCTCATCTTCCAACCTAGAAAGAGGAGAGAACATCTGCAGTGAATACCAGGAGAAATGCTGTTTTGGTAAGGTAGTGTTTGTGAAGGTCAGGACTGATGACCGTTTCTGGTGTCTGGTTCTTCTGAGACATATTCCTCTCCTTGGAATGAGAGTGAGTTAGCACAGAGAGATAGTCGTGTGTGCTGAACTGTAAGAAACACAGAGAGGTTTATTAGTGTGCTTCATGCCTGTACAATGGAAATGCAGTGCTCTTATTGGCTATGTTTGTCTTGAAAACCCTCTCAGAGACACTTCCTGGGACAAATTTTGAGTGTCAGGGATGATCTGATTTTCTTGTTGCCCACGATGTAGTGTTCTTGTGTTGCAGTGAAGGACGGGAAGGCTGTTTGATGCAAACAAGGTGTCGTTTATTTGTACCGCAGGTCAGCATTATATAGTCTCCAAGAACTGCTCTAAACAATGTGTCATCTACTGATTGTTTGTTCTGCTATCTACTGTCCACTATCTGCTGTCCACTATCTACTACGGCCGTCTGGCAAGCTAACCCTTCCATGCTGTTTCATTTGTGTTTCAAAGACTACTTATCAGCTAATTTCCTTACAGCAACGGAGCATCTTGACTTCTGGTTTCTTCTTTGTTATCTTGTCCTTGTCCACTGTCGCTGTGACTTCTTCTAAAAAGTGGACAAGGGAAAGGCAGCTGATGTCATCTACCTGGACCTGAGTAAAGCATTTGACTCTGTCCCACATGGCATCCTGGGCACCAAACTGGAAAAACATGGACTTGATGGATGGACCACTCGCTGGATAAGGAATTGGCTGGATGGTCGAACCCAGAGAGTGGCGATCAACGGCACAATGTCCACCTGGAGACCAGTGACAAGTGGTGTCCCTCAGGGGTCAGTGCTGGGACCAGTGCTGTTTAACATCTTTGTCAGTGACATGGACAGAGGAATGGAGTGCACCCTCAGCAAGTTTGCAGATGACACCAAGCTGTGTGGCACAGTCGACTTGCTAGAGGGCAGGGATGCCATCCAGAGGGACCTGGACAGGCTGGAGAGTTGGGCCCAGGCCAACCTGATGAAATTCAATAAGGCCAAGTGTAAGGTCCTGCACCTGGGTAGGCACAATCCCAAGCACAAATACAGGCTGGGTGGTGAATGGCTGGAGAGCAGCCCTGAGGAAAAGGACCTTGGAGTCTGGGTTGATGAAAAGCTCAACATGAGCCTGCAGTGTGCACATGCAGCCCAGACAGCCAACCGAGTCCTAGGCTGCATCAAGAGAAGCGTGGCCAGCAGGGCAAGGGAGGGGATTCTGCCCCTTTACTCTGCTCTCGTCAGACCCCACCTGGAGTACTGTGTGCAGTTCTGGAACCCTCAGCACAGGAAGGACATGGAAGTGTTGGAGCGGGTCCAGAGGAGGGCCACAAAGATGATCAGAGGGCTGGAGCAGCTCTCCTATGAGGACAGGCTGAGGGAGTTGGGGCTCTTCAGCCTGGAGAAGAGAAGGCTTCGAGGGGACCTGATAGTAGCCTTCCAGTATCTGAAGGGGGCCTACAGGAAGGCTGGGGAAGGATTATTTACAAGGTCCTGCAATGACAGGACAAGGGGCAATGGGTTTGAACTGGCAGAGGGGAGATTTAGACTGGATGTTAGGAGGAAGTTCTTTACAGTGAGGGTGGTGAGACACTGGAACAGGTTGCCCAGGGAGGTTGTGGCTGCTCCCTCCCTGGATGTGTTCAAGGCCAGGTTGGATGAGGCCTTGAGTAACCTGTACTAGTGGGAGGTGTCCCTGCCTATGGCAGGGGGTTGGAACTAGATGATCCTTGAGGTCCCTTCCAACCTTACCATTCTATGATTCTATGATCTCTTCTGTTAAGAAGCAGTGTGTTGATTTACATAGTCTGTGCCCACGGTTTGTGGTCTAATTGCTTCATGGTCAATAATTGTTCCATGCTCACAGCGTGTGATCCCACATTCTTGCTGAAGGGTGATGTTCTCTAGAACATCCCACTGCCTTAACTTTGACACAAATCTGCAGCTAAACGATGAGTAAGATCAAGAAGCACCATAAGATGTGAATATTTACATTGAAATTTCTTCATATATTCAGATGGGTAGAGAAAAAGGGTTAAAAATGCTCTCAGTGGTGCTGAGAAACTGCTATCAATATACATTGGTAACATAGCTCCCTGCCAGATACTTTCAAGGTATAGCCACTAGAAGAGGAATTGCCACAAAGGATCAAAAAAATAGCAAAAGTAGTTTTTACCTTGATACGGATTTCACCTGCCTTCGGGGGTGCAACCTCCACCTCCTCCACAGAGAGGATATTTTTTTCCCCATTGCCAAAGAACAATTTGTATGTGGCTGTCATAGGGCACTCCAAACTCTCTTCTCTGCCTCTATCTGCAGAGGTTTGAATGGGGGAAGATTAAGGTGCAAAATTGCTTTCCCTCCACCCCAGCATGCTTGAATAGGGAAAGGCAAAGGGCACTGTTTTCCTTCTATCACTAGCTGAAGTCCCAGATGTGTACTCACTTGTGGAAAATCCCATGCTGGGATTTGGAATTGTGATCGGTTCACAGCTTTTGCCCAGTATGTATTTGCACTGGACACATTGTCTAGTGAAGATTTTAATAGAACAACCAGAAATTGTGTGCAGATCCATAGATCCATTTATTTGATTTGAGAAATTTGTCCATAGATCCATTTATTTGACTTGAGAAATTTGTCCACAGCACCTGGACCCATCTTCTCCTCATACCTGTGTACCCTGGCTTCCTGCTTCCCACCCCTGAGCTGGAGCAACCCTGCCTCTGCCATACACTGCTGATGGCCCCTGAGACAGGCCAGCAGTATGGCTTCCTGGTGCTGCTAAGGCAGTGCCACTTCCACAAGATTTGCCTGGTGCAAGTTGTGTCTGGAGACACTTTAACTTTGGTGGAATATGTTCTCAGTGGATTTGTGGCACGTGGCTCCTAAACTGGATTATAACTTGCAGTTTCCAGAGGCTGAGCAAAGGATATCCAGGGACTGTCTCCAAATTCCTACTCCACCCTCATTAGTAAATCCAACACTCTTCAGTTTTTCCCTAGAGTCCTGGATCACCTCTGATTTTCTAAGTGTGGTAAAGCTATTTTGTGGCTTACCCTTTTCCATTTTTCTAACTTTCCTAAATTGTAAAAAATGTCCATAAGCACCCTTGTGAAAATTCCTGACTGAATTAGGACCTGTAAATAAAATTTTAACTAGTTTTGTATACAGTTTTGGGATGGGGCTTTCAGGAAAATAAAAATCACTGTGGTTCTATAATTTCTGCCTCACCAGATTATTTCCCTATCCAATCAGTGGCATGTCCTAAACCATGAGCTGGTCACCCCAAAGCTTTTTTCGACATCAGCAAAACTGTGCTTGCAGCTTGAAAAGGGAAAAGGAACAAGGCAGGGTCAAGACTGAACACAGGAGATGAGTGGCTGCAAGAGTCCACCTCTGAATTGCCGTGCCAGGTGCAAGCACTGAGCAGAGCTGAGCAGGAGGATGCTTTCCAGAGCAGCAGGCTTTGGAATTTCCATTCCTGAGCTGCGAGGCAGAGCAGGAGAGGAATGCAGTGCCTAAGGCAGGTTGTGACAGGTGTGCTGGTTTGGAAGCTGATGTAATTGAAAAGGGTTTGATGAGTTGGGGAGTGAGGTGAGAGGAAAGAGGGTGCACAGCACAGACATTTTGAGAACATTGCCCCAGGAGCAGAGCACCTTGGAAAGGAATATGGGAAATACATTGTCCTTACTTTTCCAGAAGTGACCATGTGGCTTCAGCAGAGCTTCTGCTCTCACTGCAACAGGCTGGAGGGATGCTGTAATTCATATGGCTGAAGACCCAAGTTGCAAAAATGGCTGAGCTGTGGAGGTGGAGCACTCCTAGGGCCCCTCTGTCTGCAGGTGAGGTGGGCAGCAGGGAAAGGGAGTCCTGCTGTGGAACTGTCACCAGAGAGCTTGGAGCTGTGGTTAATACCTGTGTTGAGAGTAGGGAGTGGGAGGCCAAAGTCCATGAGGGAGGCTTTCATCCGTGGCTGTGCATTTAGGCCCTGCATGAAAAGCATAGAGAGCTCAGCAAGATCTTTCTCTGTTGCTTGCTTCTGGTATGTGTGGAAGGAGGAGATTGGCATCACAGTGCCCTGCCCTGTGGTTCCTGAGGGTCTGTGCTGGCTTTGGTGCAGTGCTGGGGCAGTGGAATCTCTGCTGAGCTGAACCATGAGCAGGAGGCCTCCCTGTGCTGAGCTGGGCTTATCCCTCTGGGTTATGGCACATCCTCTGCACACATTGGTCTTGTCCCTGCGTAATCCAAAGGCCTGGATTAATTTGGGGATAAAATCTCTCCTCTTATAACCTAGAAAGGGGAGAATGCACTTGCAGTGAATTATAGGGGAAAAGCTGTTTTGGTAAGACTGTGTTGCTGTGAATGTCAGGACTGAGGAGCAATTTTGGTGCCTGATTCTTGTGAGACATATTCCTCTCCTTGGAACGTGAGTGTGTTTGCATTGATAGTTGTGTGTATATGGTAGCTGTAGGAAACAAGTACAGGCTTATTAGCATGCATCTTACCTACACATATGCTGGAAATGCAGTGCACTTCACTTGTTTTTCTTTGTCTTGAAAACTCTTTCAGAGAGATTCCCCTCTTGGGGATGCTGGCAAGCTGTAAATTACCTTGGCGATCAAGAGATTAGTACATCCCACCACTTCCATAATAAAGACCTTGTTCCTAATGTCCGATCTAAATCTCCCCTTCCCTGCTTTAAAACCATTGTCCCATGTTTCTACATGCTCTTGTCAACAGTCCCTCACCAGTTTCCATGTATTAAAAATATTTGTGAAAGTGCCCGGGACAGTTTTGCCGCAGAGACACACAAAATTGGGATAATGACATATTTAAAATGCTTTAGGTATGGACATAAGTCATCCTTTGGATTTTGCAGTTCAAATTCTCAGGTATCTGCTTTCACTGAAAATCAAATAAACCACAAAAAAAGATCTTTTATGTGCTGATTCTACTCCGTTGCTATTAAAGTAACTGTGGAAGGGAAATTTTTAAGACACAAGTGAGGGATTGGTTGTGCTGGAAGCTCCTTGCTTATACCTCAGAGCGTTTTCTTCTAGTATCTGCGAATGTCTTTGCAAGTCTTTACAACATCATTCTTTGGCCACTTGTGAAACCAGTGATGCTTCAGGAATCGGGCAGAATTTGAGGCGCTCTCTAACTATCTGGCCACCAGAGGACGCTGTTGTCACGACAGAGCTCGTTTTTCACACGGCAGCTAGGTTGAGGTGTGAGGATAGTTGTTTGCAGGCAGAGTTATTGTAGAACAATCGAATTGTCCTTCATCCGGCTAGGTTCAGATTTTTCAAAAAGGATTTTTTCCCCCCAAGTCCCGCACAAATCAACTGATGTGTTTGGATTTTGGTGCTACATCATAGCAGAGCATCAGTCTGTCTGATTTATGCTTAAAGAGCAGTTAAGAGAAACAACAGTAACTTTTATAGCAGAGCAGAGAGAGTCTGATGTGCGGAAGCTGTTGTAAAGCGGCAGAGAAGATGAAAGTTGTTAACCTTTGATAGATCATGTGTACACTTCTATTTATGCTGTGTAATTGTTGATTGTGATGAGAGGGTTCCAGAAGTTCAGAGGGCTATAGATTTGGATAATAGCTACTCAGAAGAGGGCAAAAGGCATTACAGTGTTCTGAGTCCAATGTTCTGCACCACAAGAAGGGTCTGTGTAGCAGAAGGTCTGGCTCACGGTGGCAATCCTGTTCCTTGGGGAAGATTTTGCATAGTTGTGCTGTAATATTTTGTGGGACTTGGTAATGGAAATAAGTTCAATACACAACAGCATTTGCAAAAATGGAACTGCATCCATGCCTCTGCGTGTGTTACTTGCATTTATGTGGCAATGTTACATGGAAGAGCATGGGGAGACTTCCTGCCCCATGGGACCTCTGTTGACTGAGTGCACTACATAGAAGTTTGACTGAAACCCTTTATTGGTTAGTGCATTTTCTCAGGAGAAGTGTCCCTCTGTGTCCCAACCAGGCACAGGAGCACTGACAGTGGCACCAGTGCCACCAAGTTCTTCATCCTGGTCTCCTTACACCCCACAAAATGATGTGCAGGGCAACAAGAGCCCAAGCCTGGAGAGTGTCTGCTGCAGTGGTGCCTGAACTCAGCCTCCCACAGCTGCATCCTTCAGAAGAGCAGGACGGTGCGAATGCTGAGAAATGGAGAGGAGAGCAATGAGGTTAGAGGTGCTGTGGATGGAACTGTTCAGGAGCAGGCAGTGGGGCAGGCAGGTGTGCCTCAGGACAGGCCACCTTCTTTCTCAATCAGCCTCTCCCTAACTCAGCTGCATGGGTCTCATAGCAATGGGGCAGACTCAAAATCCAGCTGAGTGGAACACCTCAGCCACTGAGGTGCCTCCATCCCTCTCCAAACTCATGTGCTGCTGCTGCTGCTGTTGCTCTAGGAGATATTCTTCATTCCTTTGGCTTTTATGCTATTCTTGCTTTAGATGATTTGTACTCCTTGACAACGTGACGTCTGAGGGCCTGTGCTGGGGCTGTGCTCTGCTGAGCTGAGCCATGAATATGAGAAGCATTCCCTGTGCTGAGTGTGAACTCTTCCCTCTGGGTTATGGCAGATTCTCCTTATGCAGGGCTCTTGTTCCTGCTTCCTGCCAAGGCTTGGATGCTTTGTGAGAAGGCATATTGTGTGTTCTGTCTTCCAGAGTGTTTGGGCTGTTTGCATTTTAGGTGGAGGTGACCTCTGCTGTACCTCCCTTCTGCCAGTCAGGACCTCACCTTTTTCCTGCACGTAGCAGCTCCATTCCCTCGTTCAGTTTAGCAAAGGGCAATGTGTGGGTGTTTAGCACATCTAAGTTGAATTTCTTCTCCAAATAGCTAGACACCAATTTGGGGACAGAATCTCTCATCTTCCAACCTAGAAAGAGGAGAGAACATCTGCAGTGAATACCAGGAGAAATGCTGTTTTGGTAAGGTAGTGTTTGTGAAGGTCAGGACTGATGACCGTTTCTGGTGTCTGGTTCTTCTGAGACATATTCCTCTCCTTGGAATGAGAGTGAGTTAGCACAGAGAGATAGTCGTGTGTGCTGAACTGTAAGAAACACAGAGAGGTTTATCATGCCTGTACAATGGAAATGCAGTGCTCTTATTGGCTATGTTGGTCCTGAAAACCCTGTCAAATACACTTCCTGGGACATCGGCAAACTGGAAATATTCTTGGTGACCCAGAGTTTACTGAGTAATGACTGTGGGAAAAGAACCTTTTGTGCTAGGGCTGAGGACGTTGCTCAGATGGGAAATCTCATTTTCAAGGGAATAGTTATTTATGTGTTCCACAGACATTTGGAAATCAGCATTTGGTCAGGTAAAAACTGAGATGTCAGAAATGTTTCCCTAAGTTTCATACCTCCAAGCATAGTCCCCTTCCATTCACGCCCAGTCAGCAGAAGCATAGGATCGATGGTAAGCATTGACCCAGCAGGTGGATCCCCAGCCATGATGCACATGCCAGTGCTCGGATTGCAGGAAGTCATGGCAGCAGCCTGATGGGACAGACAGGTGCCTTAAAGAAGGTGCCATTGAGTGTGTCAGGAAAACATTCTGTGCGGTCATCTGCCCCTCCCTGCTGAAGATGGAGACTCCCTTCTACAGGAGACAAGGAGAGTGCAGTGCCTGTTTTGCAGCTTGTATGTACTTGCTTGCAAAGACAACAGACTGCCTTTCTCAGCAAGGATGTGCTCAGCAGTGCAGGCAGCAGGCTAGGAGTGGCCTGCCAAAGTGCATTTTGCCCTGATGGGAGCCTGTGAACACACTGGGAAGGAGGACGTATGCTGAAATGCCACCTACCAAGGTATCCAATTTCCCAACAGCCTCAAAAGTGTAGTCTGGGCCGTATCCAGTCATCTCAATGAGCACCTCATGGATGGGCTTCTTTAAGTCATTAGGGTTGATGCAGTCAGTGGCTCCCAGCTCCCTGGCCTTGGGAAACTTGTTGCTGTTGGTATCAATGGCAATGATGCGGGAAGCTCCAGCCACCTTGCAGCCCATCACAACAGAGAGGCCAACTCCTCCGAGGCCAATGACAGCGCAGGTGGAGCCTGGTTTTACCTGCACAACACGGGGGCCTGTGAGTGTCCAGCATGAGGAGGAGGTTGGCGAGGGTTGCACAGGGCTGGCGAGGGTGTGCGTGTGGCTGACCGTGCCTGAATACCAACCTTGGCAGCGTTGATAACAGCCCCATATCCTGTGGGAAACCCACAAGCCAGCAAGCAGACTTTGTCCAGAGGCGCAGCAGCATCGATCTTGGCAACGGCACAGTCTGGCACCACAGTGTATTCTGCGAAGGTGCTGACCCACATGAAGTGGTGGATCTGCTGCCCTTTGCAAGTGAAGCGGGTGGTCTTGTCAGGCAGCACACACTGTGTTTCAAACATACTGTTGGGAGGCAGATCCACTGAGTTTTCATGAACTAGAGCCCCCGTGTCAGACTTGCTGACAGACAGCTGACCCAATTTAGGTGCAGGGAAAGGCAAAGCAAACTCACTGGGCCTTCAAGCAGAAGTTGGATTCAGGATTCAGGCAGAAGATGCATTTTCCACATTGAGGAACACACAGGAGAATGACTTTGTCACCTGGAATAATGAACATCCTGTGTTAGTTCTCTGTCTCTGGGCAGACCCTAAAGAGCAGCTGGAGAGCTGAATCCTGGGTGTATATTTGTGTGCAATTGTTACCTGGTTTCACAGAGGTCACTCCATCACCGATGCTTTCCACAATCCCTGCTCCTTCATGACCTGGGATAATTGGGAAATCTGAATTGGGAAAAAGACCTTGCCGAAGGTTTTCATCTGTGCGACAGATGCCAGTTGCCACCATCTGATTGGAGAGGAAAGAGTAGGTGATCTCTGGCTTCTGCTGAACTCACTTTGTGGATGTAATTTTCCCATGGCTGTTATGATCCCTGCCACCATTGGTGCTGCCACCCCATGCCCGTATTCTGTGCCTAGGCCAGGCTTTCTGCTTCATTCACACAGAATGCCTTCTAGTGGCTTTCCTCTGCACTGTGCTGTAGGGGCTCACAGTCGACTTGCTAGAGGGCAGGGATGCCATCCAGAGGGACCTGGACAGGCTGGAGAGTTGGGCCCAGGCCAACCTGATGAAATTCAATAAGGCCAAGTGTAAGGTCCTGCACCTGGGTAGGCACAATCCCAAGCACAAATACAGGCTGGGTGGTGAATGGCTGGAGAGCAGCCCTGAGGAAAAGGACCTTGGAGTCTGGGTTGATGAAAAGCTCAACATGAGCCTGCAGTGTGCACATGCAGCCCAGACAGCCAACCGAGTCCTAGGCTGCATCAAGAGAAGCGTGGCCAGCAGGGCAAGGGAGGTGATTCTGCCCCTTTACTCTGCTCTCGTCAGACCCCACCTGGAGTACTGTGTGCAGTTCTGGAACCCTCAGCACAGGAAGGACATGGAAGTGTTGGAGCGGGTCCAGAGGAGGGCCACAAAGATGATCAGAGGGCTGGAGCAGCTCTCCTATGAGGACAGGCTGAGGGAGTTGGGGCTCTTCAGCCTGGAGAAGAGAAGGCTTCGAGGGGACCTGATAGTAGCCTTCCAGTATCTGAAGGGGACCTACAGGAAGGCTGGGGAAGGATTATTTACAAGGTCCTGCAATGACAGGACAAGGGGCAATGGGCTTAAACTGGCAGAGGGGAGATTTAGACTAGATGTTAGGAGGAAGTTCTTTACAGTAAGGGTGGTGAGGCACTGGCACAGGTTGCCCAGGGAGGTTGTGGATGCTCCCTCCCTGGATGTGTTCAAGGCCAGATTGGATGAGGCCTTGAGTGAGCTGTACTAGTGGGAGGTGTCCCTGCCTATGGCAGGGGGTTGGAACTAGATGATCCTTGAGGTCCCTTCCAACCTTACCATTCTATGATTCTATGATTCTATGATTGGTTTGTGGAGTGTCTCTGGCTCCCAGATTTCTGGGAGAGTGTCATAGTTTTTTGTTTAAGAGCACAACAGATTGAGATTATCCTACCTTAATTGTTTTTAAGGAAAAAGAGGGCAGTAAAATAATAACGGTCTCGCTGGATTGGGGAGGAATACAGAAAGGTTGTTTTTAAAAATGTGCAGGAAAAGATACAGATACATGAATCCTTAACACCTAATGTGGATACAGGAAACATGAGAAAGCCCCCCCAAACCTTCCCCCCAACCAAACTTAAACTGCCCAACCCCCAGTTGTCATTTTCTCCCATCTCCCACTGTCTCCTAATTAGGGCCAAGCAGTCTGGTTTCACTGCAGCCCACAGCCTTGAAGTCTGTGGCCTACAGGGTACTCCTACACAGTTACTGGTAACCCAGATAATGATCCCTCTGGAGAGCTGAAAGGCAGGGAGAGAAGAGAATGAACTTACCTTGCTGCTTACTTTTAAGGTATCTGCAGGATTATGGGATTGATTAACATAATTGGGATATCCATGGGTGACATGTCCATCCCCTGGGATGGATCTTGGTCTCTCTAGGTTTCTTGAGAAATTTGGGATAACCTGGAACCCCTCAAACCATGACAGAAAGGAAAATCTCAGGTGCTTGTGCCTGAAAGAGCCTGGCATAATTTAGCAGGGGGAGAAGATTGTTGTGCTGTGCTTAGGTGTGCCACAGGGTTTGGTAAGCATGAGCAGACTGTCCTTTTCTGATGACCTGAACAGAGCCACTGCCAAGAGTTATGGGATGTTTGGGATGAGTAGTTCAAGGGTACTGCATGGCTGCTGTGTTTAGAGCCCTGCTGTGCTGTCAACAGGCTGGAATCTTTTCTTCTAAGAGCAATCCCAGATTTTGAGTGTCAGGGATAATCTGATTTTCTTGTTACCCACAATGTAGTGTTGTTGCTGAAGAGTGCAAGGTGCTGCATCTGAGTCCAGGCAATCTCAAGTACAAATATAGGCTGGGCAGTGACTGACTGGAGAGCAACCCTGAGGAGAGGGACTTCACAGTGCTAGTGGATGAGAAGCTCAGCATGAGCCAGCAGTGTGCACTTGCAGCCCAGAAAGCCAACCAGAGCCTGGGCTGCATCAGGAGAAGTGTGGCCAGCAGGGCAAGGGAGGTAATTTTCCCCATCTACTCTGCTCTGCTGAGACTCCACCTGGAGTACTGCATCCAGTTCTGGAGCCTCTATTACAAGAGGGATGTGGACATGCTGGAGTGTGTCCAGAGAAGGACCACAAGGATGATCAGAGGGTTGGAGAACCTCTGCTACAAGAACAGACTGAAAGAGTTGTGGCTGTTCAGTCTGGAGAAGAGGAGGCTCCCAGGTGACTTTATTGTGGCCTTCCAGTATACAAAGGGGGACTACAAAAAAAGCAGGGGAGGGACTTTTTAGGCTTTTAGGTAGGGACAGGACTAGGGAGAATGGAGCAAAGCTGGAGGTGGGGAGATTTAGACTGGAAGTGAGGAGGAAGTTCTTCAGCATAAGAGCGGTGAGAGCCTGGCATGGGTTGCGCAGGAAGGTGGTTGAGGCCCCATCCTTGGAGGTGTTTAAGGCCAGGCTGGATGAGGCTCTGGGCAGCCTGATCTAGGGTAGGGTTTCCCTGCCCATGGCAAGGGTTTGGCGCTAGACAATCCCTTCCAACCCTGACTGATTCCAAGAGTAATGTTCTTTAGAACATCCCACTGCCTTAACTTTGACACAATGAAATCAGCAGCTAAATGATTTGTGAGATCAAAATAAGTCATAAGATGTGAACATTTACTATAGAGGTCTTTCTTCATATGTTGAGATAGATAGAGAAAGAGGCTTAGAAGCACTCTCACTGGTGCTCAGAAACTGCTACCAATAGGCATTGATAACACAGATGCCTGCCAAGTACACTGAAGGTATAGCCACAAGACAAGGGATCAAAAAAATAGTGGAAGAAGTTCTTACCTTGATACGGACTTCACCTGCCTTTGGAGGTGCAACCTCCACCTCCTCCATAGAGAAAGGTTTGCCCACAGCCCAAATAACAGCAGCTTTGCATCTGATAACCTGGAAGCCACAGAAAGGATTACACTGCATGGAACATTTATTTGCCTGTGGGATGTGCTCAGGGACAGACAGTTGCCTAAAAGAGAACTCAGCAGTGCTCAGCTGTTTATCAAGTCAAATGATGTTCAATAACCACTTGCCTGCTTGAAGGTCTGAGGAAACACCAGTGGTGCTTTCTCACACAAAGAGTATGATACATACTCTTAGGAGATTTTTGGGTTTTAATGGCTATGAGGTTTTCACAATATCATCACATGTTAACAGATTGTGCTCTTATGTGGAATGCAGAACGTAGCTAGTGGAAGTGCCTATTAAGAGGTTTGTTGTTGATCTTGTTAGACAGTGATCTGAGGTACCTAAGACAGGTTAAGGAATGCTTCCTGTCTGGGTGGCTACTGGACAAATTTTTCTTTTGCCAAAGAAAGAATTTGTTTGTGGCGTATCCCAAAACGTGATGCAATCTACCCAAAGCTGTTTGACATCAGCAAAACTGTGCTTGAAACTTGAAAAGGGAAAAGGAACAAGGCAGGGTCAAGACTGAACACAGGAGATGAGTGGCTGCAAGAGTCCACCTCTGAATTCCTTGCCTAAGCAGGAGCACAAAGCAGGATTGAGCAGGAGGGTGCTTTCCAGAGCAGCAGGCTTTGGAATTTCCATTCCTGAGCTGCGAGGCAGAGCAGGAGAGGAATGCAGTGCCTAAGGCAAGTTGTGACAGGTGTGCCGGTGTGGAAGCAGCAGCTGATGTAATCGAAAGATGTTTGAAGACTTGAGGAGTAAGGTGAGAGGAGAGAGGGTACACAGCAGAGTGTGTACCTCAGTGTGGTCTGAGCCCTAGGCAGAACATTTCCTCAGGAGCAGAGCAGCTTGTAAAGGAATACGGGAAACACATTGACCTTACCTTACCAGAAGTGGCCATGTGGTCTTAGTGGAGTTCTGCTGCAGGCTGGAGGGAAGCTGCTACTAGTCTGGCTGAAGACCCAAGTTGACAAACAGCCCTTAGGTTAATGAAGCAGCAGGCAGGGAGCACAGAGGGAGTGCTACTGAGGGACTGTCGCCAGAGAGCTTGGAGCTGTGGTTAATATTTGTGATGAGAGTGGGGAGGAGCAGGCTGAAGTCCATGAGGGAGGCTTTCATTGGTGGCTCTGTATTTAAGCTTGTCTTCCCTGTATGAAAAGCAGAGAGCTCAGCAAGATCTTTCTCTGCTGCTTTCTTCTAGCATGTGTGGAAGTAGGACGCTGGCATCACAGTGTCCTGCCATGTGGTGCCTGAGGGTCTGTGCTGGCTTTGGTGCAGTGGCATCTCTGCTGAGCTGAATGATGAGCAGGAGGGCTCCCTGTGCTGAGCAGCTTCCCACTGGCACTCACTGTGTTGCAGCTGGTAGCTGAGCCTAGCAATGAGGATGCAGAATGTTCTGTGGAGCTGGCAGCTGCACACGTTGTGTGCCCACTTGCAGTGCTGTGCACAGGGCAAACATAGGCTGTGGGTGTCTGCTGCAGGCCTGTGCTTGAGCCCTGCAGGCATCCAGGTCTTCAAGTGTGTGCTGAAGCATGTTGGCAGTGTACAGAGAAAGCAGTGACAGGTGATCCCCATGTGACATAGCTGTCCTGACACAACTCATCACTCAGGTGTGCTTAAACAGTTTTTCACACAGCGACCACTAAAATAATTGCTGAAGTGCAAGGCCAGTTGACTTAAGAGTTACTGTAGAGCAATCAAATTATCATTCATCTGGGCTTAGATTTTTTTCAAAGAGGAAAATTGTTTTTTATCCTAATTCCACACAAATCATTTGGGTTTGTTAGAGAGTTATGAGGGTAATGGATCACTTTTTTTTGAGATTTGTCATTGCTATGAAATGAAGGCTGTGCAGAAACACCTGTAATATTGGGGAAGATTGTTTGTGGTGAAGAGATTCTTGTAGTGTTTCTCAGTAGGGAAGTGCTAGAGCTCAGTTCAAACATTCAGCGAGACATTTCGGTGATACCTCACACCAGAGCATCACTCCATTTGGTTTATGCTTAAAGAGCAGTTAAGAGAAACATCAGTAACTTCTATAGCAGGGCAGAGAGAGTCTGATGTGCAGAAGCTGTGGTAAAGTGGCAGACAAAAGTTGATAATCTTTGATAGATCTGTTGTGTGTTTGTGATAGGGTGTGTAATTGTTGATGAGAGGGTTCCAGAAGTTCAAAGGGCTATAGATTTGGATAAGAGCTACTCAAAAGAGGGCAAAAGGCATTACAGTGTTCTGAGTCCAATGTTCCACACCAAAAGAAGGTGTAGCAGAAGGGCTGACTCATGTTGGCAATCCCATGAAGATCATAGTTTTGGCTTTCCTTTTGTGAACAGAACAAATGTACTTGCCAGACTGCCGTGTTCTTTTCCTTATTTCTTTGTACAGGGGCAGGAATGACAGGAGACATCAATATGATGCTAAGTCAAATGTGTTTGTTGGTTACAGATACAGCTCTTTTATAGGGTTACAGCTCTCAAGTATACATTGCTATTGCATATGATTAGTTATGCTGATTGACTGATTTAGTGCTCATATGATTTACGTAAGCAAGTCTAAGCAAGACTTTCTCATAGACGTAGCTTTCTTCATGGGAACCTAGGAGAGGAGTTAGTGGGAAGCAAGGAAAAAGCCAACTAAGCTGAGCGCATCCTTGTATATATCCTTGAAGCAGTAAGATTGAGGTTAGAAACGTAGTAGACTGATATGCTGGCCTTGTGTTACATCTGCATAGAAGCAGGGTAAATTTAGAGCAAAGAACTAACAGTAGTCTGTATCAAAACAGCCAACGTTCCCATCATACATACTGTTCAGTTTTCTTCTAAAATCATCCAGGCCCCAACACCAGACCCATGGTAGTTCCTATGGAATTACACTCCTGCAATGTAAGGAGGAATTCTTGAAGCATTTGGAGAGGCATCTGGTTTCTTTGCAATTTATTTATTTTTTTAAAATTGCATTCAAGATGATAGACAACTAAGACAGGACGACACAATACTCAGCTTCTATGATTAAAATACTTCTCATGAGCAATATAATGTAGATTTGATTACTTGATAAGTTACCTCTTTCCTGCAAGCATCTCAAATTTCAGTCACTCTTATGTTCTAGTAGAAGATTGTTTTGTTGGGCAACAATTACCTTGGAAAGACTACCTCTCAATTTTTACTTCTGAACGTGACATTATATGGGACAGAATATCCCTCTGGTCAATCCAGATCAGCTCTCCCAGCAGGACTCCCTTCTAACAGGTTGCCCACTGCAGCTTGCATGCTGCAGGGAGCACAGAAGCCTTGATGCTCTGTGAGCCCTGCTCTGCAATAGCTAAAACACTGGTGTCTTACCTACAGGCTCTTGGCCACAAGTGTGAAGCCCAGCACCATATGGGCTGCACCCAAACCAGGCATGGTATAGCTCTGTAGAGCAGGGGATGCATTTGTATTCTGTGTTCAGTGTGCTTAGCATGATTAGTCCTGCTCAGAAACCAATGCAGCATTCACGAATCAGGAAGGCATTGCTCTGCAGACTCCTGCTTTGGACACCCAGCTCTACAGTTGATTCACCTGTCCTTCTTCATGCCTATTATCCTGTTGGTTTGCTTGCCAGATTTGGCAGGACAAAGATGTAGTTGCCTTCTAGGATAGTTGCCTTTGTGTGCTTTGCAATCTTTGCTCCAGTTTGATAGTGGGCTGCTGTTCAAGTGCTTAGCTGAAGACCAAAGTATCCTTTAAGCTGTTGAGATACACTCAGTTTGCACAGCTCCTGAGCCTTATCATAGTTGGATTTGATTACCATTCAGTTGCCGAGATTCTGCAAGAGTTGGAGAGCAGTTCCAGAGGACAAATGCTGTTTGGCTGGTAGCCTGTATGGTTGATAGTGTTTGAACTTTACAAGCTCAGATTTTTCAAATACTATGACTTGGTTGGGGCAATCCTCAATATCCATAGAAGCAGGGGAATCATGTTTTATTAATTATGCAAAATTAAAAATTGACATTAATTTTGATATCCAGTCAGAGATTGTTAATAACTCTTGAAATTGTTAATTAACATTAAATCTCACCAGGAAACTTATTTACAATGTTTGAAATGCATGGTTTGGAAATTTATACACACAGGGGACAGACAAAACTGGAACACTGTAAGAGGTAACCATCAAATGCAAACAATTACTGAAAGAGAAGGCTTTGCAGTCATTATACTGCTTGTGGTTCATGATCATACTTATCCACTATGTGGATGCAGGAAACTCCTTTCTGCTTATGGCAGAAGGCAATTAGTGATTTCAAGAGGCTTCAAGTATTTACTCACAAAACAGTATCAGATAGTACCCAAAGCACATGGAGGGGTTGCTGGTGATGTTCTCAAAGCTGTTAGAGGCTTTGGAGTTTTCCCAGGCTCTTTTCTCAGACAGCTGGGAGTCTGGCACAGTCTCTGACCTGGTTCCTCTTGACTCCCCGTTCAGCAGAAGCCTTGCAGAAGGGCAGGCAGGATGCAATGCTGGGATTGTTTAGCCTGGAGAAAAGGAGGCTCAGGGGGGACCTTATTGCAGTCTACAACTACCTGAAGGGTGGTTGTAACCAGAGGGAGGTTACCTTCTTCTCTCAGGCAACCAGCAGCAGAACAAGAGGACACAGTCTCAAGCTGTGCCAGGGGAAGTTTAGGCTGGAGGTGAGGAGAAAGTTCTTGCCTGAGAGAGTCATTGGCTGCTGGAATGGGCTGCCCGGGGAGGTGGTGGAGTCACCGTCCCTGGAGGTGTTCAAGGCGGGTTTGGACGTGGCACTTGATGCCATGGTCTAGTCTTGAGGTCTGTGGTGATGGGTTGGACTTGATGATCTTTGAGGTCTCTTCCAACCCTGGTGATACTGTGATACTGTGATACTGTGCAGTGTTGGCACAATGTCACGCTGGCTACGCAGGCTGCTGGCATGCAGGCATTTAGAGGCTGTTTCTGGTCGTGGAGTTCCAGACAGTTCAGGATGCAATGAGGTAGCAGCAACAGCAGCAGCAGATGAATACAATGGTAGAGAGCACGTTGTGCTACATGCTACCTGCTTATCCCTTTTTATCAATACAGCCTGAGACTAATGGGCCTTTGGACATAAATTAGCCAATCAGGATGGCACTCTGCCATGCTTGACCATATTAGGTGAAGCCATACACTTGCTTTACCCAAATTTGGGCAGAACACAGGCCTTGCACAAGGCAACTGTGTGTACCTTCTTTACCACAGGTTGCAAAACAAGTCTGGGCAAGCCAGAGTCCTCAGACTCAGTGACTCCAGGTTCTTTGTCTGCTTTCCCACAATTATTTCTCACCATAGAAGAAGGGGGAGAGAGCAGAAAAACATGCCTGGGCAAGCCAGGACATGTACAAGCCCATTCTGGCCTGTTTAGGCCTACCACGACATGATGACATTGAGAGCAGCCCTGCAGAAAAGGGCTTGGAGGCACTGTACTCTGGGACAGATAATAAATGGTGATAATCAAAGGTCATCAAACTTCTTATACAGGACACTGTTTGTCATTCAAAATTAGAAGGTTTTTAAATAACATCCAATAGACAGGATGCTTCTCAGGAGAGACCTGGTCTACAAGTGGCTTTTACTACAGTCTTAGCCTGTCTCTTAGCCTGGGCTAGGCCTTTCTGAGTGTACTGTTTTTCAGAGTTGAACCCAAGTGAATTCGAAATGCATGATGGAACGGTTGCACAATGTGGACCTGATGTACCACACTACAGAACATGGGGATCCTCAAATTTGCTTGCCTAGGTTCTTGCAGTCTTCAGGGCATGGGAGCCACTTCTCTGTTTATCTGATTATTGATCTATTAGAGGAAAACACTTCAATGACAAATAAAGAAGAAAAAAAAAAAAGAGTGACTCACTTTGTATAGGCTATGAAATCTTGTCTCTCACAGAATCACAATATGTCAGGGGCTGAAAGGGACCTCAAAAGCTCATACAGGCCAACCCCCCTGCCACAGCAGGATCACTCAGGATAGTCCACACAGGATTGCATCCAGCTGGGTCACTAGAGAGGAAGCAGTCACAACCCTTCTGGGCAGCCTGTTCCAGTGTTCTGTCACCCTCACAGGGATAAAACTTCCCCTCCATGGAACTGTTTCCATAGAACTTCCCACTGCCCCTTGCCCTGTCACTGGGCATCACTGAGCTCCATTCTCTTGGCATTCACCCTGCACATCTTTATCAAAATGAATGGAGTCATCCCCCAGACTCCTCTGCTCCAAGCTAAAGAGACCTAAAGAGTACCTGTCTTGGTCCTTTAAGATACAAGTAAATGCATCAGTATTCCTGTTGCAGTGTAAGTGGAAACGAGCTAACCTGCCCTGCTGAGTCAATTTCGTTTGCAGGTCACTGATTACACAGTGATGCAGCACATTCCCAGCTGCAATGATCTCATCAGCTGCAGAGTACCCAGGCAGTCCTTGCAGTATGAGGTTAGCAAATGCACCATGGCAATGGCCTGTCACTACGGCAACAGTATGTTTTGTTTGGGGTTTTTTGACACTTTGAGCCAAAAAAGCACCTACACACACATCTGTATCCCCCCCTTGAGAACATGCTGGGGCTGCCCCTCTGCTTATACTTCTGCTTCATTTGCTGATTGTAGATCATAGAATCATAGAATGGTAAGGTTGGAAGGGACCTCAAGGATCATCTAGTTCCAACTCCCTGCCATAGGCAGGGACACCTCCCTCTAGCACAGGTTACTCAAGGCCTCGTCCAACCTGACCTTGAACATCTCCAGGAAGGGAGCAGCCACAACCTCCCTGGGCAACCTGTGCCAGTGTCTCACCACCCTCATTGTAAAGAACTTCCTCCTAACATCCAGTCTAAATCTCCCCTCTGCCAGTTGAAACCCATTGCCCCTTGTCCTGTCATTGCAGGACCTTGTCAATAGTCCCTCCCCAGCCTTCCTGTAGGCCCCCTTCAGATACTGGAAGGCTACTCTAAGGTCTCCTGGAAGCCTTCTCTTCTCCAGGCTGCAGAACCCCAACTCTTGNGGTTGCTCTCTGAGCTGCATGTGCACACTGCAGGCTCATGTTGAGCTTTTCATCAACCCAGACCCTCAGGTCCTTTTCCTTAGGGCTGCTCTCAGCCATTCCCCACCCAGCCTGTATTTGTTCTTGGGATTGTGCCTACCCAGGTTCAGCACCTTGCACTTGGCCTTGTTGAATTTCATCAGGTTGGCCTGGGCCCACCTCTCCAGCCTGTCCAGGTCCCTGTGGATGGATCCCTACCCTCTAGCAAGTCGACTGTGCCACATAGCTTGGTGTCCTCTGCAAACTTGCTGAGGGTGCACTGATTCCTCTGCCCATGTCACTGACAAAGATGTTAAACAGCACTGGTGCCAGCACTGGCCCCTGAGGGACACCATTTGGCACTGGTTTCCAGGTAGACATTGTGCCCTTGATCACCGCTCTCTGTGTGCCACCATCCAGCCAATTCCTTATCCAGCAGTGCTCCACCCATCAAGTCCATGTTTTTCCAGTTTGGTGACCAGGATGTCATGTGGGACAGATAATGTGTAGTAATGTAGAAATATGTTCACAGAGTCATAGAACTGTCAGTGCTGGAAGGGACCTCAAGCATCATCCATTTCCAACCCCCTTGGGATGGTAATTATCTCTCCACCTCTCCTGCTCTCTTTCTCCACTCACTGTCTCCTTCTCTCCCTCCACTCACTGTCTCCTTCTCTCCCTCTTTTCTTTCTTTCTCTGTTTTGTTTGCTCCATTCTCTCTTTCTTTAGTAAATAGTCTTGTCATGATATATGACCTCATTTGTGTCTTAATTTCACACAGGTTCCACACAGGTTCCAAAAAGAACCACATCTCCTTCCCAACTTCTGGACTGAGACATACTATTGACAAGACCTTGCAATGACAGGACAAGGGGCAATGGGTTTAAACTGGCAGAGGGGAGATTTAAACTGGATGTTAGGAAGAACTTCTTTACAGTGAAGGTGGGAGGTTGTAGCTGCTCTCTCCCTGAAGGTGTTCAAGGCCAGGTTGGAGGAGGCCTTGAGTGACCTGTACTGGTGGGAGGTGTCCCTGTCTATGGCAGGGAGTTGGAACTAGATGATCTTTGAGGTCTTTTCCAACCTAAA
>VWZE01022167.1:21775-37997 GCA_013396675.1 Eubucco bourcierii
TTGACGTCCCTTCCAACCTTACCGTTCTATGATTCTATGATTCTATACCCAGACTTGAAACTGAAGGGTGTTAGTAAGAGAAAGTTAGCAGAGCAAGTCCCATGTAAGAAAGAAAAGTAGAAGACAAAGGAAAAGGGAGGTGCACTAATTACAGAATCATAGAATTGTCAGAGCTGGAAGGAACCCCTGGGATCATCTAGCTCCAAACCCCCTGCCTTAGGCAGGGACATCTCACACTGGATCTATTTGTCAAGGTCACAATGTTTCACTATGAGGCCACTTTAAAAAAAACCCAACAAACTAACAACCCTAAAGAAACACTGCTGCATATCTATCTATCTATCTATCTATCTATCTATCTATCTATCTATCTATTTATTAATTAATTTATAAAGTTTTAATTGCATGACTGGATTGCCTATGACTGAATTCCAATCATAGCCCTTCCATAAATGTTTGGTTATAGAAATGTAGGTGTGTAATTGGTGAGGAGTCAGCTGATTTAGATTTAACCAAAATACAATTATTTAATTTGTTTTCATTAAGAAAAGCGTCTCAAAAACATCCAACAAAGAGTTGCTTTCCGAGCTGCAGATATTAATGCATCGTGAGTTTCCCTTTTGGTAGTCAAGTGTTTGGCTCAGTGGTTGGTATCAATGAATATTCCAAACACTGGTTTCTATGTTGTGTTTCTTTAAATATCATGTATCAGATAACATAGTTCTTATCATTTCTGCCCTATGAGGGGTGCCAAAGCCTGGCCTAACTTTCCCAAGGTAGTGGTGGAGTACCCGTCTCTGAAGGGATGTGCGTGTGCATGTGCACTATGAGGAGAGACTGAGGGACCTGGGACTTTTTGGTCTGGGGAAGAGAAGGCTTAGAGTGGATCTAATCAATGCTTATAAATATCTGAGGGCTGGGGATCAAGAGGGAGAGGACAAACTCTTCTCAGTTGTGCCTTGGGATAGGACAAGGGGCAATGGCTATGAATTACAGCACAGGAAGTTCCACCTCAACATGAGGAAGAACTTCTTTACTGCAAGGGTCATGGAGCACTGGAACAGGCTCCCCAAACAGGTTGTGGAGTCTCCTTCTTTGGATGAATGTGCTCCTGTGTGACTTCAGCTAGATTCTACAGTCATGCTCTGGCAGGGAGGTTGGACTTGATGATCCTTCTAACCTGTAACGTCCTGTGATCCTGTGACTGCAGATCCTTTAGTCAACACCATAGTGCTGTGGCAGTGCTCCAGTCCCTTCAACATCCTTGTAGCCCTCCATTGGACTCTCTCCAGTAGATCCCTGTCCCTCTTGAACAGAGGAGCCCAGAACTGAATGCAATATTCCAGGTGGGGCCTCATTAGGGTGGAGTAGAGTGGGACAAGAACCTCCGTCAATCTGCTGGACACATTCTTCCTAATTGTTCCAGGTTAAGTGCTCTGGAGCTGAGGGAGTGGTCTGCAAATTTGAGCCCAGCTGCCCCTGTGTCAGTTTGACCCTGCTGGGGCAAGCAGTATGGAAACTTGAGCCCCAGGTGCCCCTGGCCCGTCCTGGTGGGAGGACTCCCCCAGGTGAAAGTTTATCCCACTCCCACTTCCTGTCTGCAACCCTGTATAAAACGCAGATCAACTTCTTTTTCTCAGTCTGTTTCCTGGCTTTGCTCCTGCAGCACCTCTTTTGCTACAGCTGCTCTTGCCTAGCTACCTGGCTGACTAAACACCTACCTCCTGTGATCCATCCAGGCAATCTGCTGCCATCCAGTCTGGTATTGTATATTTATTTCTTTTATTCTCTTATACCTTTGTAACTCTCCTTTACCTTAAATACATTTTGTTTATTGTTAAAGTTTTCTTTTTAACTTCCAAACCAATGCAAGACTGCTCTTTGGGTGTTTTACCCCTTGCATGCTTCCTACCTAATTTGTTTTGCGGGGTGGGGAGAGAGGCATCCTATATTTTTTGTTCTATTGGGCTTTGTGACTCTGGGAAGCTAAACTAAAACAGTAATGCACCCCAGGGATCCTATTTGCCTTCTTGGGCACAAGGGCATGTTGCAGTCAGTGTTGTTACCCGTGAGTTTAGTCTGGAGAAGAGGAGGCTCAGAGGAGACCTTCTTGCTGTCTGCATCTACATGAAGGGTGGTTGTAGCCAGGAGGAGGTTACTTTCTTCTCTCAGACAACCAGCACCAGAACAAGAGAATACAGTCTCAAGCTATGCCAGGGGAAGTTTAGGCTGGAGGTGAGGAGAAAGTTCTTGACTGAGAGAGTCATTGACTGCTGGAATGGGCTGCCTAGGGAGGTGGTGGAGTCACCGTCCCTGGAGGTGTTAAGGTGGGTTTGGATGTGGCACTTGGTGCCATGGTCTAGTCTTGAGGTTTGTGGTATCAGGTTGGACTTGATGAGCTTTGAGGTCTCTTCCCACTTTGGTGATACTGTGAGTGCTTACTGTGCTCACTTTATTTCTGCTTCACATTTGTGCTCACTAGGCTCTCCTAGCATTTTATTCCTAAATACATTCTTTCTTTCACCACTTGGTTTCTCTTTTCATAACCTGTTCCCCATATCCTCCCTTTCCATCTTTTGACTTTCAAATGGAGAGAACAAGATGAGCTATGTTGTTCTCCATGTAATGTCACTACATCTTAGTAGTAGCTGTTTCTCTGGGTATAGCAGTGCAAGCATTTGGCTCAGTCAGTCTAGTGGAATTCAGACATGCATGAAAGACTCAAAGCTTAAGTTCACTGGATGGATTTATTCCCTTGACTCTATCCTACATTGTACACTGACCACTGAGAGTGCTTCCAGGGTTTGTGTATGCACCAACTGCTCTCAAGAAGTAATTTCTCTGTTCCTGTTCCCTTCCACCTTTTTTCCATCCCCCTCTCTTATCCCAGGATCTGCTTTATGTGCAAGGTGAGTTGGGAGGGTTGGCAAGGGGGATTAGAAGCAGAACTGATTAGTTTGGTTACACAGATCCAAGCAGAAGAGAAACACAGATGCTGATAGAGACATTGTCTTATCTATGTTTGTGTCCTTGTTTTTCTATACTTCAGCAAACCTATGAGTGAAGCAGACAGCACCATTGTCTCCTTTTCCTAGCCTTTAATCTATTTTTTTCGCATTAAAATATTCCAATTAGCCTCAAACCAGCACAGCTAGGAAAACTGAAAAAGTTGAGCCAAAGCTATAACCTTTGTTTGAGCAACTCTGCTATGAGAACAGGGACTGAGGGAGTTGGAGATGTTTAGCCTGAAGAAGAGCAGGCTCCAGGGAGATCTAACAGCTGCCTGCCAGTACCTGAAGGGGGCTACAAGAAGGCTGGAGAGGTTGTGCACAAAGGCCTACAGGGACAGAACGAGGGCAGTGGCTTCAAACCAGAGAAGAGCAGATTGAGACTGGATGTTAGTAACAAATTCTGCATCATGAGGGTGGTGGAACACTGCAACAGCTTGTCCAGGGAGGTGGTTGTGGTCCCATTCCTGGAGATATTCAAGGTGAATCTGGGTAGGGCTTGTGGGCAGCTTGATCTAGTTGAGGATGTCCCTGCTGGATGCAGAGGGCTGAATGACCTTCGGAGGTCCCTTTCAACCCAAACCATTCTATGGTTCTGATCCAGTGAATAGCAGTGTAAATATATCACCTGCTGTAGAGAAAGAGCTGTTTTCAAGGCATTTGGAAAGACTGCATGGAATTCTTCACTGTAAGGGTGATGAGACACTGGACCAGGCTGTCCAGAGAAACTGTGGATGTTCCCTCCCTGGAAGTGTCTGTGCTGGGATAGGGCTTTGAGCAACCTGGTTTGGTGGAAATGTCCCTGCCCATGGCAGAGGGAGGGGGACAAGGTGATCTTTAAGGTCCTTTCCAGTCTCAGCTATTGTGTGATGAATCCATGAAAAAAACCAAACACACACACCCCCCACCCCACCTCGTATATAACTTCAGCTTCTGTAGCTCATATATCCTGAGTGGTTTCATGCTGCTACCACCTAAAATGCACCCAGTGGCTGGCTGCAAAGGCTGTGTGGGGCAGAGAGGTAAGTCCTTGGGCATTCCAGTTGGTTTTAAATTCCTCATAAGTTATTTATGGGCTTTGTATCATACCTGGGCCATTGCTACACCCCACTGAGCCTCCCTCCACATAAGATTTGCCATGAGTGTCTCCACACCCACTCAGTGGGCATTTTTGCCAGTAAAAACACCTTTTCCCAGTTCCTCTAGCAGCACAAAAAAAAAAAAAAAAGAGGAGCAGTGAGGTCAAGGAGGCTGTTTGACAGGCACAGCATAGGGAAACTGTAAGGTCCTTCGGTGCAGTTATCCATACTGTGGCCTGAGGCAGCAATACCTCTAAAAGATACACTCCTTTATTCCTGTGCTGTTCCAAAGCTCCCAGAGGACCCAAGCACCTTGAACATCAGGCACCTGCAGCTCCTGGGAATGTCCCCTACCACATGCCTCAGGGCTGCTCTTCAATTTCAGGTGAGGCAGAGGCTAAATCCAGCTCCTGGGCACCGAGGTGAATGGAAATACTTCTTACCGTGTAAACAACAAAGAACCAGGCTGCAGTCATCAAAGTGCAAGCAATCGGTTGGTGGTTTGGGGGAGGGTAGAAACCAGAAAGGCTCACTGCAGAGGTTTCTGTTGTATCACATAGGAACCTGCCTACCTTCCAACTGGTTGGAACCATAGAATCATAGAATTGACCAGGTTGGAAGAGATCTCCAAGCTCATCTAGCCCAACCTATCACCCACCCCTATCCAATCAAATAGACTATGGCACTAAGTGCCCCATCCAGTCTTGAATGCCTCCAGGGCTGGTGACTCTACCACCTCCTTGGGCAGCCCATTCCAGTGCCTGACTGCTCTCTCCATGAAAAAACTTTTCCCTAATGTCCAATCTAAACCTTCCCAGTCTCACATAAACCACAACTGCAAGGCCTGGGAAAAACTCACCAGCACTGTTTTCCAGTCTGTCCTGCTTGCCTTAGCATTTTTTACACCTGCAAAGGATTTATTTACTTGCACCTGGATTTAAAAAAATGGTGTTTTCTGGCAGATGAATGTTAAGATACCTTCAGGTACTGAAGCTGTGGTTGAAAGGTGAGCTGAAGTTCTGCAAAATTACTGCTGGTGATCACCATTGCTGCAGCCAGCAAGAAGTGTATGAAGGAGCTGCTGTCAACTGTGTTGCTACAAACCAGTTTGGCAGAAAAGTGGTGATGAGAATTATGCAATCTCCCCAGCAAGGAAAAACACCTTCTCTCTTTTTCCTCCTGCTGCTGCTTTGAGAGTTGGCCTTTGAAATATTAATGTCACTACAGGAAGTTACTAATGGGTTAGTAACTTTTAATCAAGATGCTCCTTGGTTGATATGCTCTGCACCAATGTGCTTTGCCAAGGCTGTTCTGCCACTTAGAGTGCCCTTACCATATTGTTGGTGTTAACACATGGGTATAGCCATACCTGTTGTGGTACATCTCTGCAGGGGTCTGTTGGTGCCTTTTAAAGATCTGTAGTGGGTCTGTACATGTCAATAGGGGTCTGTGTGGTTCTGCAGGGTTCTCTAGGGGTCTGTACAGGTCTGTAGTGGTCTGCAGAGGTCTGTAGACTTTTGCAGGGGTATGCATGGGTCTGGAGGTATATGTGGGGGAATGTAGAAGTAAACCTCTGTGGAAGTAAAGAGCTCTAGAGGTCTTTAGGGGTCTGTAGGCATCTGTACAGGTCTGTGAGGGCTTGTAGATGTCTGGAGGGATCTCTTAAAGGCCTGCAGGGGTCTGGAGGGTTCTATAGAGGTCTCTAGGCTTCTGTAGGTGTCTGTAGAAATCTGTACAGGTCTGTATGCGTCTGTAGGGGTCTCAGAAAGATCTGCAGAGACCTCCAGGATCTGTTAAAGGTGTGGAGGTATCTGTAGAGGTCTGGAGGGGTCTGAACAGAGCTTCTAAATGTCAGGAGGGCTCTATCAGGGTCTGAAGTCAACTATAGAGGTCTGTAGACATTTGCATGGGCCTGTTAAATGTCCATAGAGGTTGCCAGGGGTCTCCAGAAGTCTCTGTGTGTCTGTAGGCATCCACAGGGGTCTGTTGGGGTCTGTAGGAATCTGCAGATATTTAAGTCTGCAGAGTTCTGTAGGTGCCTTCTGGAAGTCTGGAGGAGTCTATAGACATCTGCAGGGGACTATAAAAGTCTGTAGAGGTTTGTAGATGTCTGCACATCTCTGTAGATGTTTCTAGGGGTCTATGGATGTCTGTAGAGTTCTATGGATTTTTGCAGTGGTCTGTTAAATGTCTGAAGGGGTCAGTAGGGGTCTGTAGATGTCTGTAGGGATTTGTAGAAGTCTGGAGGGGTCTGTAGGTGTCTGCAGGGTTCTATAGAGGTGTTTAGGTGTAATGAGGGTGTGTGTAGGTGGTCTTTATGTGTCAGTAGGGGTCTGTAGACCTCTGCAGGGGTCTCTTAAAGACCTGCAGGGTTCTGTAGAGGTAGGTAGGGATCTCTAGAGGTCTTTAAGGGCCTGCAGGTGCCTGTTGATCTCTTTGGGTATGTAGGGATCTTTTAAAGGTCTGTAGAGGTTGATAGGGTTCTACTGGGGTCTCTAGATGTCTGCAAGGGTCTGTGTAGGTGTTTAGGGGTGTGTAGGGGTTTGTAGAGGTCTGCAGGTATATTTTAGGGTTCTGTGGGGATCTGCTAAAGATCTGTAAGGGGTCTGTATATACCTGTGTGGGTCTGTAGGGCTCTGTACAGGTATGCATGGATCTGGAAGAGTCAGGATATAGGGGTCTGTCAGTGTCTTCAAGTGCCTGTAGAGGTCTTCAGGCATCTGCAGATGTCTTGATGTCTGTAGAGGTCTCTTAAAGGCATGTAGGGGTCTACAGGGGCCTGTAGAGGCCTCTTAAAGGTCTAGAAGGATCTGTAGGGTACTGTAGAATTTTTTTTTTAAAAAATATCTGGAGGGAGTTTCTATGGGTCTGTGGAGGTCTGTCGGGGTCTGCTGGCATCTGTAGAGGTGTGCAGGGATCTGTAAATGTCTCTGGGTCTGTAGGCATCTCTTAGAGGCCTGTAAAGGTCTATGGAGTTCTGCAGGGGTCTTTAGGGTGTGTAGGAGTCTGCAGGTGTCTGTATGTGTCTGCAGAGGTCTGCAGGTATCTGTTAAAGGTCTGGAAGTGTCTGGATAAGTTTCTAGAGGTGTGTAGGGGACTCTAGGGATCTGTAAGGTTCTGTAGGGGTCTGCAGGCATCTATTAAAAGTCTGTAGACATATAAAGGGGGTCTGCAGACATCATTGAAGGGTTTGCATGGATCTGTAGTGGTCTACAGGCCTTTATTAAAGGTCTGAAGTGGTCTATAGGTGTCTGTAGAGGTGCTGAGTGGTCTGTAGGCATCTCTAGGGTTTTGTAGATGTTTGTAGGGGTCTGTAGAGTTCTGCAACTCTACAATGGTCTTTAGTGCTCTGTAGAGGCGTGGATGGGTCTGTAGGCACCTTTTTTAAAGGTTTTAAATGGTCTGTGGAGCTCTGTAGGTGTGTACAGGGGTCTGTAGAGGGATCTGTAGGGGTCTGCAACGCCTTTTAAAGGCATGCAGGGTTCTAGAGGGGGTCTGTTGGTGTATGTAGGGGTGTGCAGCCATATTTTAGAAGTCTGTAGGAGTCTGAAAAGGTCTGCAAGGTTTGATAGGGGTCTGTAGAGTTGTGTAGGGGTTTGTCCTCAGGCAGCTTCCTGGCTTTGTGGTAGTAATGCCTGGTGCTAACTGTCCAGGAGCAGAAGGAGCTCTCTTGCTGTGTGTCTTTTGGTAAATGCCACAGTAGAGGCAGTGCAGTCAAACTTGTGTTGGGATGTAAAAATTTGAGTTCAGGTTGTGAAGGTTACTTGAAAAATGAAGGCAGGATTAATAACTATGGAAAACATTTCTGCATTCCATGAAGGAACTCTTTGACTGCAGGACAGTTTTCTCTAATGACTCAAGTGTGATTGTGTCAAGTGGAGGGCACCTGCAGTAGCTTTGCAGCTGGCCCCAAGCTGAGTGGTGCTGTGGAGAAGGCAGAGAGGCACGATGGCATCCAAGAACCACCTGGGCAGGCTGGAGAGCTGGGTCCAGGTGAAGCTGCTGAGGTACAACAAGAGCAAGTGCAGGGTCCTGCAGTAGGGCCGGAACAAGCCTGCCTGTCACTGCTGGCTGGGGGAGGAGCTGATAAGAAGCAGCTCTGAGCAACAGCCCTTGGGGGTGCTTGGGAGAAGCTGGATGTGAGCAGGCAGTGTGGGCTTGCAGTCCAGGAGTCTGCAGGCCTCTATAGAGGTCTGTAGAAATCTGTCCAGGTCTGTATGGGTCTGCAGAGCTCTCATAAGGGTCTGGAGGCTTCTCTGAGTCTGCATAGGTCTGTAGGTAACTTTTAGGGGACTGTAGGCATCTATAGGGATCTGTTAAATGTCTCTGTAGGTCTGGACAGGTCTGTAGGTGCCTTTTAAAGGTCTACAGGAATCTGCAGATGTATCTTACAGATCTGCAGGGGCCTGTAGGTGCTCTGTAGGGCTCTGTAGATACCTGGAGGTGTCTGTGGATGCCTTTAGGGGTCTGTAGGTATCTATACAAGTCTGTGGGGGTCTGCTGACATGTGCCCTGGTCTGTAAGGGTGTGCCAGGGTTCTACTGAGAACTGAAGGGGTCTGTAGGTGCCTTTTAAAAGTCTATAGGTGTCTGCAGGGGTCTGTTAAATGTCCAGAGTGACCAGCATGGGTCTGCAGGGTTCTAGAAGTGTTTAGGAGTATGCAGGGGTGTGTACAAATCTGTAGAGATCTGTATGTGTCTGTAGGGGACTGTAGATACCTGCAGGTGTATCTCAAAGGCGTGCAAGGGTCTGTAGCTGGCTTTTAAAGGTCCAGAGTAGGGTGTAAGTTTTAATTCACTTTTTATATTTAAATGTTATTTATGGACAGAAAATGACTTCAATTATAATTTAATTTTATCAGATTTGATTCATTTAAAAATATAATTTAATATAAAATTAAATATAATTTAATTTTATCAGATTAGTTCATTCACAAGCTTGAGAACTCTCCCTTCAATGCCAACAAATGAAAAAGATGTGCTGTGGTTGTGTCACCATCAACATCTGATGAGCCTTATTAAAGCTTTCAAGGAACTGCTTCAAGCCAGAGATGTAGATTATTATGCTGCTGAAGGCTTCCATGAACAAGTGTGTAAGCAAATTGTACTATTGCTGTTGGAGAAGCTAGAAAGGAAATTCCTGTGTGGTAAGTGGCAATATTTTCTGCTTGTTGTCTGACATATATTATATTCTCAACATTAGAAGGTTTTTCTTTGTAGTGAAAAAGGAGGACAGGGAACTGCTTTAAAGAGTCCAGAGCAGATCCACAAAGATAATTAAGGGAGTGTGTGCTGGTTTGAGGTTAATTAGAATATTTTAATGGAGAAAATTACACTATAGGCTGTGAAAGGAAAACATCATGATGTCTACTTCACTCATACGCTTGCTGGAGAATTGTTTGGGAACACTAACCAAAACAATAGATAACTCAGTCTCTCTCTGTCGCTTGCTGGAGCAGGAGCTGCTGTGGGATCTAGCAGCTTCTGGTCTCTGGCTCCTCTGCTGATTAATCCTCACTAACCACTTTTCTAACCCCCTTGGCCGATCCTCCTAATTCACCTTGCACATAAGGCAAACCTTGGGGTAAGGTATAGGGGTGGGGAGAAGGTGGAAGGGTGGTTGGGAGCCCCTCCTGGGGTCTCTGATTTCTGGGAGGGGAGTTGTGCTGCTGTATTACCNGTAATGTCTCCTTCGTGGGGAAATGTAGTGAAAACTCTTTTGCTATTAACAATGATATCAATTTTGATATCCAAGCAGAGATTGTTAATAACTCTGAAAACTGTTTATTAACATGAAATCTCACCAGAAATCTTATTTACAAGGTTAAAAAACACAGGGTTTGGAAATTTGCACACAGGGAACAGGTAAGCTGGAACACTTTAAAGGCAATAGCATAAGCAAACATTTTTACTGGCAGAGAAGGTTTGTGCAGTCACTCACATCGTTTGCAGTTCATTATCCTGCTTAGCCACTGGATGGATACAGGAAGCTCCTTTCTGCCTATGGCAGAAGGCAATTAATGATTACAAGAGGCTTGAAGTATTTACTCACAAAAATATCCTGGGACAATACCCAAAGCTCATGGTGGGGCTGCTGCTGGGTTGGAAGCTGTTAGAGGCTCTGGAGTTTCCTCAGGCTCCTGGGTGCTTCAGAAAAAAGAGGCAGACATCTGTGAGCTGGTCCTGTCTCTCCTGGCAGCAGGCTCTCATGTGCAGGCAGATGTCTTGCAGTGTGCAGTCTGGGCACGGTGTCAGGCTGGCTGTGCAGGCCGAATGCGTGGAGGCATCAGAGCCTGATCCTGTTCATTGGGGTCCCACCCAGCTCAGGATCAGCTTGGTAATAAGCAGGCCTGGATACAACAGCAAAGAGCACAATAGCACCAAGCCCAATGTGCTACCTGCTCATCCTTAATATCCATTTCAGCCTGAGACTGATGGGCCTTTGGACATAGATTAGCCAATCAGGATGGCAGTTTGCCCATATTAGGTGAAGCTGAGGTTTGCCCTTTCCTGTGGCCACCACCCCCAACACAGAAGGAGGGGGAGCAGGGGAGCATGCCTGGGCAAGCCAGGATGTGTACAAGTCCACCTTTGGCTTATTTAGGCCTACCATGACAGGAAAGGCTGAGGGAGCTGGGTCTCTTCAGCTCCGAGGAGACTGAGGTGACCTCATTCATGTTTGTGAAGGTGTGAATGGTGAATGTTGGGAGGGTGGAGCCAGGCTTTGCTCTCTGATGCTCAATGATAGGACAGGGAGAAATGGGTGCAGTTTGGAGAGTGGGAGGTTCCACATGAACATAAGGAAAAACTTTTCACTAGGAAGGTGCCAGAGCACTGGAGCAGACTGCCCAGAGAGGTTGTGGAGTCTCCTTCTCTGGAGACATTCCAAATCCTCCTGGATGTTTTCCATTGTGTCCTCCTCTAGGTGACTCTGCTCTGGCATATGGGTGGACTCAGTCTTCCTGTGATTCTGTGACTGCTATTCATTGCTTTTAAATCATTCATAAGGAGGATTGTCTTGGAGAGTAAAATTTTAGTGCCCCAACAAGACTGGATTTTATCTTTGTAGTTGTCTGCTGTATTGGCACCTTCCATGTTGAGCTGTTTCTCTTGGCATCTGCATATTTGCACTGTTCAAAATACAGTGGTTACAGTTTAGTAGAAGTTTACTTACTAGTAGTCTTCAGGATTTTCTATTTCAGGGAGCAACCCAGCTGACTTAGAGCCTAAGCACCAGTTATCTCTACCAAAGGGTTCCCGTGGGCATGGCCTTCAGGTGGTCTTTAACACAATCTATCTTTAACTAAAAAGAAAAAAATTATAAGTTCCTGAAGAAGTTTTTCCCCTGAAGTGCAATCACTTGCAAGAAGGGCAAGTGCAGTGCAGACATCTGGGTTGGGTTTTTAGTATGAAGGCAGAAATTACCAGAGAGTAGTTCATCTGGGCAATTTGCTGTGGTCAGTGCCTTTAAAGAAGCTACAAGGAGCCCTGTGTTGAGCAGTTGGAAGATAATACCGTGCTGATTTGCACACTCTTGATACTTCTGTAGGAGTAACACACCTTCAGTTGTGTGCAGCCATAATATCATCTGCCACCAGATGGTCTGTTACCAAGAAGGAGAGCCACAGATTTTGTGGAGAAATCCACATAGAAAATCAAAATGAGGGGGGAGAAAGGGAAAAATCTACATAGTTAGAAGGCATAGGAGAGTAATTCCTTTCAGAATCTTGAGTAGCTCATGAATTTAGGAAACTGGCACTGCAAATGGGTGCGTATTTGAGGGCTTCTGTAGGGCATGATAGTAGAACTAGAGCCTCCTGAGTAGGAGTGGCAGAAGTCATAGAATCATAGAATGGTAAGGTTGGAAGGTACCTCAAGGATCATCTAGTTCCAACTCCCTGCCATAGGCAGGGACACAGAAGTGTTGTCCTGGTGGTAGGCAGAGTGCTCAATGGGAGGTGTGCCCAGGAAAAGGCCTTGTGATGTGTATCAGTAAGCAAAGCCTTTTAGTTGTGTGAGAGTTGGCACAGTGTCTTGGAAAAATGGGAGCATGCACACCTGAAAATGCTCTAATTCTAATGCTAGGAGGGAAGGAGGACACAGGGATTTCTGTGAAACAAAGGAACATGGATGGAACATGCCCCAGGACAATCCCACTGAGCTTTTTTCTTAAAGAGAAGGTAAATGCTTTATTTAATGAGGACTGGCAAAACTGATGTGCCTACTTTGGGATCCTGCTATCCCTAATGGGTAAATTCCACCCTCCTATGAGTCTATGTACAGAATTTGGTCAGAATGGTAAGATTGGAAAGCATAGACTCATAGAATGGTAAGGTTGGAAGGGACCTCAAGGATCATCTAGTTCCAACCCCCTGCCATAGGCAGGGACACCTCCCACTAGTACAGGTTACTCAAGGCCTCATCCAATCTGGCCTTGAACACCTCCAGGGAGGGAGCATCCATGACCTCCCTGGGCAACCTGTGCCAGTGCCTCACCACCTTCACTGTAAAGAACTTCCTCCTAACATCCAGTCTAAATCTCCCCTCTGCCACTTTAAACCCACTGCCCCTTGTCCTGTCGTTGCAGGACCTTGTAAATAATCCTTCCCCAGCCTTCCTGTAGGCCCCCTTCAGACACTGGAAGGCTACTATCAGGTCCCCTCAAATCTCAAAGATTATCCAGTTCCAACTCCCTGCCATAGGCAGGGACACCTCTCACTAGTACAACTCACTCAAGGCCTCATCCAACCTGGCCTTGAACACCTCCAGGGAGGGAGCAGCCACAACCTCCCTCGGCAACCTGTTCCAGTGTCTCACCACCCTCACTGGAAAGAACTTCCTCCCAACATCCAGTCTAAATGTCCCCTCTGCAAGTTCAAACCCATTGCCCCTTGTCCTGTCATTGCAAGACCTTGTCAATAGTCCCTCCCCAGCCTTCCTGTAGGCCCCCTTCAGATACTGGAAGGCTACTCTAAGGTCTCCTGGAAGCCTTCTCTTCTGCAGGCTGAGGAGCCCTAACTCTTTCTGCCCCTCCTCATAGCAGAGCTGCTTCAACCCTCTGAGCATCTTTGGCCTCCTCTGAACTGGTTCAAATGATTCTATGTCCTTCTTTTGTTGGGGGCTCCAGAACTGCACACAGTACTCCAGCTGGTGTCTCAGGAAAGCTGAGCAAAGGGGCAGAATCCCCTCCCTTGCTCTGCTGGCCACACTTCTCTTGCTGCAGCCTAGCACACAGTTGCTGTCTGGGCTGCATGTGCACACTGCAGGCTCATGTTGAACTTTTCATCAACCCAGACCCCCAGGGCCTCTTCCTCAGGGCTGCTCTCAGCCATTCACCACCCAGCCTGGATTTGTGCTTAGGATTGTGCCAACCCGGGTGCAGGACCTTACATTTGGCCTCGTTGAATTTCATGAGATTTGCCTGGGCTCACCTCTGCAGCCTGTCCAAGTTCCTCTGGATAGATCCCTGCCTTCTAGCAAGTCGACTGTGCCACACAGCTTGGTGTCATCTGCAAACTTGCGGAGGCTTACATGGGTGTTTACTGAGCCTTTGAGTTCTGGGACTTAAAATGTTCCATGCATCTACCAAAGTCATTAGAAAATAGAAATGCTGAAATGGTTAAACTCTGCAAGTGCAGCTGTTATTTTCTGGCAGTCTCTGAAAAAGCTGGGCTTGTTAAAAAGCATAACTTCAGTGTGTCTCCCATATCTCCTGCTTTTTCTTTCAGGTAAACAAAAGGAAAATGGAAAGTTAAGAGAATCTCTTTCTAAGAAGAAAGCAGTCATTGAGCATCTTCAGGAGAGTTTTGAATGCATCAAGAGAGAAAATGAAAGGCTGCAAAAACAAATTTGCCAAGAGGAAGATTAAACCAGATGTCTGACATGTCAAATTTGCAGCAGTTGTAAGGAATTAAACAGGTATCAATTTTGCCCATGTTTAGCCATTTATCTGGAGAAGAAAATTGTCAGTGTGACAGACATCTGTTTGCCCACAACCATTAACACTACTGATGTGCATAGAGAGATTAAAAAGGCAAGGGAAGAATTATGGTGGAAAGGGGAATAATTTTAGTTTTTGAAACAAAATAATTTAACTTTCAACCATTTGTTGGGACTTGGCAGGTTGCAAACAGAAATCCATGTCGAGCGGCATCAGCTGTCTGAGAATGAGAAGTTGCTGCAATCACTGCAGGCTGAGATCAAGGTTGATGAGAAGTTGGAAGAAGCAGGAAAGATGATGACAGGTATAAATGCACAATTGTTTCTATAACCTTCCCTCTCTGAAAAGGATCTTATCAAAGGGCTGTAGCGTTAGCTCACAGTTTCTGTTTCTGCCTGTCTGCTATACAAAGCAAAACTGACAGCTTGATGATGAAATGCTGCTTTTGATTTGGGAGTGTAGCTGTGAGGTTGAGCTGTGTGATCTGTTCTGCCTAGGCACACCCAGCTTCCTTTTAGCTTTTTAGCCACTGCATCTTCACTGGAGAAGCTTCATGGGGATCTTAAATGTTTAGTTGCCATCTGTAAGGATGCAGTATCATGTATTCAAGTAGTGCTTGCTCAGGTACCTTCTGCTTCCTCTTGTCTGACTCTGAGGGTGGCATCTTCTCCCTGTGGCTGTAGAGAAGTGCTGGCACCACTTTCTGAATGAGGCAGAATCACAGAATTAACCAGTTTGGGAAAGACCTCTAAGATTATCAAGTCCAACCTATCACCTAACCCTTCTAATTAACTAAACCATGGCAGGGCAGCAAGTTCCTCATTCAGCCTTCTTTTAAACACTTCCAGGGATGGTGACTCCACCTCCTGTGTCATAATTTCCTCTCTGTCACTAAAGGTGAGGGGTAGGAATGAGACTTAGATGAATTCTTGCTGCCCCTTTTAAGGAAGCTACACCAACACATTGTTGTTGGTGTGATTAAGTGAAAAAGTGGGATGCTGTTCATGGCTAAGTACCTGTTACAGAAGCCAGGAAATGCCTCGCTGGAAATTCTTGTAAAAAAATGTTAATTTTAATTTCTGCTACTTGAATGTGTCCTGCTGTCTCAACTCCATGCCTAGCTGCAGCAGAGGAACCCTGATGGCATAAGGCTTTGTAGTGGGGCACTCCAAGCTCCCTTCAGGTGCCCCCCAACCCTCTTCAGCACAGGTTTGAAACAGGGAAGACAAAGGCATGAAACTGCTTTTCCTCACCCTTGCAGGCTTGAGCAGGGAACAGCAAAAGGCCTTTCCCTCTTGCTCTCACGTATGTATGCACTTGTGGGAGAGTCCACACTGGAATCTGGGACTGGGATTTGCTGGATGCTTCATGCCTGGTATGTATTGGCACTGGACACCTTGTCTAGGAAGGACTTAGGGTGAACCGAAAGTGCACGCAGACCTGCATGTATCGTGAACCCAGCAAGTCCATTAGGTCCATTTGAGAGAGCTGCCTGTGGCACCCAGACCTGGCTTCCCCTTGGACTGACATATCCTGGCATCCTGCTCACTACTCTCCAGCTGGAGGGACCCTACCTCTCCTGTAAATTGCTGCTGTTGGCAGGAACATGCCAGCAGTGTGGCTGTCCCTGTGCTGCTAAGCCAGCACCACTCCACCAGATCTGCCTCGTGGAAGCTGTGTCTGCAGACACTTTGGCGGGTTCCATTTGTACTGCACTTGAGCCACATCTTTCCACAACTGGGTTTTATATGAGCTGGCCAAACCACTTTCCATCATTTTTCACCAGTCCTGGCTCACTGGAGAGGTTCCAGATGGTTGGAAACTGGCCAATGTGATCCCCATCCACAAGGAGGGTCAGATGGAGGAACCTGAGAACTACAGACCTGTCAACCTGACCTTGGTGCCAGGGAAAATGATGGAGCAGATTATCTTGTGGGCAATAACTATGCACCTGAGGGATGGCCAAGGGCTCAGGTCCAACCAACATGGATTCAGGCAGGGCAGATCCTGCCTCTCCAACCTGATCTCCTTCTGTGATCAGGTGACCTGCCTGGTGGATGTGGGGAGGCCTGTGGATGTGGTCTACCTGGACTTCAGCAGGGCCTTTGACACTGTCCCCCACAGCAAACTGCTGGCTAAGCTGTCAGCTCGTGGCTTGGATGGCAACACTCTGTGCTGGGGTAGGAACTGGCTGGA
>VWZE01022167.1:38099-55110 GCA_013396675.1 Eubucco bourcierii
AGCCAAACAGAAAGGGATCTGGGGGTGCTGATTGACACTCACCTGAACATGAGCCAGCAGTGTGCCCAGGTGGCCAAGAAGGCCAATGGCATCCTGGGCTACATCAGGAATAGTGTGGCCAGCAGGAACAGGGAGGTCGTTTTCCCCCCTGAACTCTGCACTGCTTAGGCCACACTTTAAGTCCTGTGTCCAGTTCTGGGCCCCTCAATTGAAGAAGGATGTTGAGGTGCTTGAATGTGTCCAGAGAAGGGCAACAAGGCTCATGAGAGGCCTCGAGTACAAACCCTATGAAGAGAGGCTGAGGGAGCTGGGATTGTTTAGCCTGGAGAAGAGGAGGCTCAGGGGAGACCTTCTTGCTGTCTACAACTACCTGAAGGGTGGTTGTGGCCAGGAGGAGGTTGCTTTCTTCTCTCAGGCAAGTAGCACCAGAACAAGAGGACACAGTCTCAAGCTGTGCCAGGGCAAGTTTAGGCTGGAGGGGAGGAGAAAGTTCTTGCCTGAGAGAGTCATTGACTGCTGGAATGGGCTGCCCAGGGAGGTGGTGGAGTCAGCGTCCCTGGAGGTGTTCAAGGCGGGTTTGGACGTGGCACTTGGTGCCATGGTCTGGTCTTGAGGGCTGTGGTATTGGTTTGGACTTGATGATCTTTGAGGTCTCTTCCAACCTTGGTGATACTGTAATATATATGCATGTATATTTGTGTGTGTGTAATGCAGTTTCCTGAGGCTGCCACAAAGGAGATCCAGGGATCATCTCCAAATTCCCACTGACTTAATTGTGAGTAAAGCAGCCTTTCCCTAGGCGCTCTGCTCTGCCTCTGATTTCTAAGTGGGGTAGAGGTATGTGATGGCTTAACCTTTTCCATGTATGTCATTTCCTAAATGACCAATGTTGCCCATAAGCATCCTTACGAAAATTCCTGACCCAATTAGAACCTGTAAATATATAAAACTAGTTTTGTATATAGTTTTGGGGTGGGACTTTTCAGTAAAATAAAACTGTGTAATTCCTGCCTCATCAAATTATTCCAAATCAAATCAGGCTTTAAACCACAGTTGGCTCAGGGATTGGAAATAAGTCTCCTTGCAGAACTGGTGATGTAATTAGAGTAGCAGTACCCTCCTCCCACAGCTGAACCCTTTCCCACTACCTGAATACAGTTTGATTTTTGGCATGGAAGGATACATGGACTTGTTTGTGTGCTGACTCCACTTCCTGTGGAAAGATGAACACAAGCATTGCTTTGTTCAGGTTCAGATTTGCTCCTCTGGTTGCCAAATGGTTTTCATTTTCTGTTTTCTGTTGTGGATAAAATGAAACTCCTGATTCTACTCTTTCTCCTCCACACTCCAAGATTACCCATTCCTTTTGCTTTCCCCAGGCTGTGCATTGATGCACTTCAGATTTTCTAAATCCTCTTATCTTTTTTTCCTTTTGGCATGAGACTTTAACTTTTATGGACAAATGGAAAAATAATTTGCAGCTCTTCAAATCTTTGGAGGATAGAAGCGATTAAGATGTGCTTCTGGAGTCAAACCATTATCTTAATGCTGTTTGTAGTTAATCCTTAATATTGAGCAGGAATCTGGTTGAAATTTAGTTGTTCAGCATTGTGATAATGTCTACTATTATTGTTGAAGATGTTAAGTGTTTCTTGTGAAACCCTCTCAGATCCCAGATGTGATGCATCAGAAGAACTCTGCAGAGATCACATACACCAAGTGGATTATTCTGAACTCTTGACTGAAATACAGACTGTGAGAGTGCAGCTCTAAAGGAGCAGAGACCAACAAACCTTTGCATGAAAAACTGGGGGAATGGCTTCCAAAAGGAAGAAACAGGAAGTGGGATCAGTGTCAGCTGTAAATATCAACTGCCTTTCCAAACAAGAATCTTGGCATCCTACAGGAGTGACTGGTACTGTGCCATATGTGGTTTTGGTTTACCCTAGAGCTGTAATTTTTGTTCCTGTAAGGCAGTAAGAGCACCTTTAACAACAGCAGCTCAACTTTTAGGAGCTGCCCATCAGCCCTTCGGATCCCTTTCCTGTAAGAACTGTTAGTGAATGGGGAAGTGGAATGCACACTTCACTGCACACTCCTCTACTGAGACTCTGGAATAGGTTGTCCAGAGATGTTGTGGATGCCCCCTCTCTGGAGGTGTTCAAGGCAGGTGGGATGAGGTCTTAAGCAATCAAATCTAGTTAAGAGGTGTCCCTGCCTGTGGCAGAGAGGTTGGAGTAGATTATCTCTAAGGTCCCTTCCAACCTAAGCCGTTCTATGATTCCTTCAAGAAAGGCATTTGCAGGGAGCCTCTGGGATTCAAGGATACCTACAGTAACTTGCCATAGATTTTGCTTATCTGGGACTTCTTCTTTTCATGCAAAACTCTATAGCATTTGTTAAAAGTAACTGTGTGTTACTCAGGAATGATAAATAAGGGCAGTGAGTGGTCTTTGTATTAAATCACTTGTCTGTGTTTTACCTTTGAGGAATATTTTATCTTTATTTCAACCAATGCCAAGTGAGCCTGTTTTAGGAAATCAGGGCAAATGCAGTGTTTGCACTCAGGGCTAAAGTACTGTCCCAGCATAGGTGTACATGGGATACATGGGGCACAGGAACATACTTTCTTGATGCTGAAGTGCTCTGTATAGTGACAGCTTTTTCATACTTCAGCATAAAGCCACCTTTCCTGCTGTCTCTACACCCTTACACATGGTGTATATAATAATAGTAATGGGATTCTTTGGGTTCAAACATTTCACCTGAACATGCCTACTTAAATCACACAGCAAGCAGCACCAGCTAGAGGATCAGTGTGAGTTTGTGAGCTCCAGCAGGGGGCTTTACCACCTTTACTACTGTGTCATGATCAAGTAGATGCAGAACAGCCATCCTAGGAGACTTATACCACCAATATCCCCAGACTGCATTTGCTCCTGGGCAGTTTGTTGCTAGAATCCTACATGTTGCTTTTTGACCTACATCAGGTAGATTGGATAGAATCTGGAGAAGCTTATAATGTATTGAAGAAAATGGTGAATAGAGTTAACAGCTTAGTTTGATATGGACCAGGGACTCTTTGGAATGTCAACAGCTGAATTTTAGTTTTTAAGATGTGCTGTAGTTATTCTTTACTCATAGGCTCTTAGGGAATTTTGAAGATGGGGAGAAGGGAGATGTGGATCTAATGGTGTAGCTCTGGAGAATGGCACACTTTTTGTGGAGTTAATGGGAAGCTTACATTTCATTTTCATCACAGAATCATAGAATGGCTAAAAATCATCCAGTTCTAACCCCTGTGTGTGAACAGAGACATCTTCCACTAGACCAGCTTGCTCAAAACCTCATCAAACCTGGCTTTGAATGCTTCTAGGCTTAGAGTCTCCATAGGTTCTCTGAGCAACCTGTTCCACACTTACAGGGAAGAATTTCCTCCTAATGTCTAATCTAATTTTGATGATTAAAATACCTTCATCAGAACATATTTTAGATTTTCTAGTTGAAATGATTTCTGGGAGATACTTAGAACTTTGGATAGGTGCTAGAAAAGGTAAATGCTGGAGGATGCATGAGATGGGACTGGAAGATTAGCTGTGTTCCCCTGCTTCCTGAGTTGAAGTGCAGCATCAGGAAGAAGGAGGAACAGAAGCAGAGCTAGGATGTTCATAGAATCATAGAATGGTAAGGTTGGAAGGGACCTCAGGGATCATCTAGGTCCAACCCCCTGCCATAGGCAGGGACACCTCCCACTAGTACAGGTTACTCAAGGCCTCGTCCAACATGGCCTTGAACACCTCCAGGGAGGGAGCAGCCACAACCTCCCTGGGCAACCTGTGCTAGTGTCTCACCACCCTCACTGGAAAGAACTTCCTCCTGACATCCAGTCTAAATCTCCCCTCTGCCAGTTTAAACCCATTGCCCCTTGTCCTGTCATTACAAGACCTTGTCAGTAGTCCCTCCCCAGCCTTCCTGTAGGCCCCCTTCAGATACTGGAAGGCTACTCTAAGGTCTCCTGGAAGCCTTCTCTTCAACAGGCTGCAGAACCCCAACTCTCTGTCTGTCCTCATAGGAGAGCTGCTCCAGCCCACTGGTCATCTTCATGGCCCTCCTCTGCTGGACCTGCTCCAACACTTCCATGTCCTTCTTGTGCTGAGGGTTTTTTGTTGTGTGTTTTTAAATGCTTGTTGACTTTTACTGATGCTCTTTCTTCATTGCTTTTATATACAGAAAATCTTAAACTGCCCTGCTGCCAGCAGAAACCTTTGTGAACTGCAGAGGCATGGACCTTGCATTTCACTTGCAATACCAGGTACTTCCAAAAGTCTCTTTTGTGTGTGTGCTATTAGACTCCCAGACTTGGTGTTTAGGAGAAGTCTAGTGTCACTGAGTTCCACATGCAAGGGAAAATAACTTACTTTTTTTGCCCCAGGTATGCACTCAGCCTCTAAAGATGATGTAGACAGCACTTCACACTGCAGCAGCACTTCATCTTCCAGTATGGCCTGTACCCCTTGTCCTGTGCCTGAGCACCACCTGTGGGCAGATGACAATAGGCACCTTGTTCTTGGCTTGATTCAGGATTGTAGTGCTCTGAGGAAATGCTGCAGAAGGAGAGCAGGTTTTAGCAGAAATGGAGGGATCTTTCAGAGAGATCACTGACACAAAATGGTGGGAGTATGGAATGAAGGTAAACAGTGAAAACTGTTAAAAGATGGAGCATTTTGCCTAGAGGGGCACAATGTATAGGCTATGAAAGCAAAGAGCTAGGTTAATGGTGCAGCAGATACCATTAACTCTATCAGGACACACCAACCTTAAGAGTCCATGCTTCATATAGATGCAGGCCTCTGACTCTGGGCTAATGAGGCTACAGGCAACTTAATTAATCCTGGTCCTGTAATATACAATCTCACTTTTGCTTGCAACTTGAAACGAGGTGAAACTACTTGCTTTATGCTATGGGTATTGGTGATCGTTACACTGGAAATGATAAAAAAGCCAAACCAAAACAACCACCAAAAGCTATAGAAACAACTCTAAAATGCTGTGGAAAGGACTTAAACTTGGAGTACGTATAAGTAACCTAAGGCTGAAACTAATTAGGGAGATTTTCTTGTAACAAAGGCTTGGGGATAAACCCAGGACATGAGACAGCTAAAAGGCTTTATCAATTAATCTGATATCCAACTGTTAAAGTTCCCCACTTGCTTGTATTCTGCCCTTTTAACAGCTGGTGGTAACTGTACATTAATCATAGAATGGGAAGGTTGGAAGGGACCTCAAGGATCATCTAGTTCCAACCCCCTACCATAGTCAGGGACACCTCCCACTAGTACAGGTTACTCAAGACCTCATCCAATCTGGCCTTGAACACCTCCAGGGAGGGAGCAAATGATTGGTAAAAGCTAATAAGGGATGATTCATATTAGGGAAGCATCTTAATATTTTTCCATTTTCTCCTACCAGCTGAAAACTTCTGCAGTATCATCAGCTAGTCTAGAAACTTGGATATCTTAGTAGTGATAGAATATTGTTTTCTAAGACAGGATAGTGAGAGCTTGGAAGGGATTGCCCAGGGAGGTGGTGGAAGCACCATCCCTGGAGGTGTTTAAGGCCAGGTTGGATGAGGCTCTAGACAACCTGATCTAGTGTGAGGTGTCCCTGCCCATGGCAGGGGGGTTGGAATTAGATGACTCTTGTGATCCCTTCCAACCCGGACTGATTCTATGATCTGAGCCTTTAACCCAGCAGTTGAGTTAAGATTTTAAAGAGGCGAGGCAGGGGTTTGTGGTGACACGTGTGACACCAAGACCCTTTGTGGGCCTGCCACAAAGGAAAAGAGGCATCGGACACTGCAGAAAAGCTGCTACTGGGATGGGGATTGGTGTCCAAAAGCTGTGGTATCAGTGCACTATGTGCCCTGGTTTTGCAGTGCAGGTAGTGCTGGACTAAATAGGGCATTCTGACCTCCTGCCACTACTCTGGTAGATAAGAGGAGCTGTGTGGAGCAGCAAATGCCATGGTCACAAAGTGCATTTGGGGCAAACAGGCCAGTGCTCTCCTGGAGGAGACTTTATCCGTTGTGGGTGACACAGTGATACCAAAGGATGGTGCTCTTGCTGTGCTTCTAAAGTCAAAACTTATTAAACCAATAAAATGTTTGCCTTGTATTGAATAATGTCAATCCTCCCCCTCCAAAATCAGGAGACCAAGCAGTGTGTTTTTCCTTATTTAATGTTATTATCTTGATACTGATAATGGGTGCAGCTGAGGGGTGGATGAATAAGACCAATCTACCTACAATCTTCAACAACAGGCAAGGGACAATCTGCATGTCTGTGACAACTAATAAGGAACTGAGAAACTTAATAGGGGAAGCTCGGATCAGGCTTTTAAAACAATGGGCCAGTGCTAAAAAAAAAAAAAAAAACCAACAAAAAAAACCCAAATCAAAACAAAAAAATCCAACAAACAAACAACTTGAAATGGAGGCTGCTCAGAGACTGTTACTGGAGGAACTTTGAAAACAAATTATGAATGTTTGAAAAATTACACATAATGCTTTCCTGCCTGGGAGTGGAGAAGTAAACAATATTTAAATGATTATGTGATTCCATGATAATTTAAATACTGAAAAAAAACCCCACCCATACTCGCTACCCTTTCAAAAGGAGGAGGTCTTAACTGCTTGGATAAATTAGTGTTACTTATTTTTCTAGTTATAATTAGTAAAGCTATTGGAAATGCAGTCTTCAACAGTTTTGCAGCTACTTTTGTGAGTGAGTGCTCACACAGTAAAGGGATGTTGGAATGACACTCAAGACTCTCTGAAGTATCATGTCTTCAAACAGGGAGGTGATTGTCCCCTTGTACTCTGCTCTGGTACCTTGAGTGTTATGCTCAGTTTTGGGCACCTCCTCACAAGAAGGATGTGGAGGTGCTGGAGCAAGTGCAGAGGAGGGCAACAAAATTGGGAAAGGGCTTGGAAAATATGAAGAGTGACTCAGGGAGCTGGGTGGGGATGGTTAGCTTGAAGAGGAGGCTGAGGGAAGACCTTATTACATACAGCTACCTGAAAGGAGGTTGTGGTTCTGGTCTCTTTTCACAAGTAAACACTGCCAGAAAGAGAGGGAATGGCCTTAAGATGTGACTGGGTGGGTTTAGAGTGGCTTTTAGGAAATGCTTTTTTCCTAGCAAGAGTGGTCAGGCATTGGAATGGGCTGCCCAGGGAAGTGGTGGAGTCACAACCCTGGAGGTGTGTAAGTCTTTTGGATATGGTGCTTGGGGATGGTTTGAAGGTGAACTTTGTAGAGTAGGGATAATGGTTGGACTTGGTGATCCTGGGGGTCTTTTCCAACTGGAATATTTCTGTGATTCTGTGAAATGACCTAGTTAAGAGATTGATGACTGGAAAAGTAATCTCTAAGTTTTTCACTTGTTTTATTGGTGTAAAGATAAAAGCAGTAAGTTTCACAATTGGCTGTTTTCTATCGAGCTTTATATCACTGAAGCTTCAGGCTGATTAGCAAAGGGGCTAATTTCTGTGACAGGAGGATTCTGGTTAGATAATGATGCTAAATAAGTATTCAAAGGATGTGCTGCATGGGGCAGTGGATGCTTTTCTATCATTACCCTTCCCCAGTCTGTATCACCATTGCTTTGGTAATTCATTTGATCCCCTTGTATTCTTTCCCCCCTGCAGCTCAGGTTCATGCAACTACTTACATTTGGTTTTCTCATCTGTCAGTGGAGGAAAACTTTTTATGTGTCCTGATAGTTATTTTAGCATTAAATAGAACAGTTTAAAGGGTCTGCTAAGGAAGAAACATCTGTATTGCTTAAATTGATGTCTGTAAGCATTTGACTTTTGACTAATATGACATGAAATGCAAATGGAGAAAGACAACTGCCAGTGCTTGTGGCATAGCAAAGCTAGCAAATATAATCTATTATCATTGATTAGGATATATCCCCTCCCTCCCCGAAATCCTCAGATAATGCATAATTTGGTGGTCTTTGAACTAACAAATGAGCTTTTGTGGCACACAGGGGCTGTGTACATCATCTTCAAGAGCAAATTGTAGCAACTTCATTTAAAACACGAAGAAGACATTTTCATAGTGCTTTAAGCAGAAAAGACACCATGTCCTTAATCCTCTCAGACCAGGCATCACTGCATTGATTCTTCGAGTACTCACATAGTGAGCCTCAGAGGAGGCTGCACCTTTACTGAAACTTCTGGAGAGCTTCCCTTCCACTGAAAGCTGTACATGGTACCACTTGTGGCAGTCAGGTACTATTATGGTTTGTTTTGGCAGGCTGGGTGTTGGTTTAGTTTTCTGGGCTCTTCTAGCTCTTGGAAGGTGCACCACTTAAGAACATGTGATTTGGGAAAATGTTTTGGAAATGATGAAACCAAGGTGTTAGCACATGGGTCTCTGAACACATGGGTTTAGTGGGCTATCATCACTGAAGGCTAAGGCAAAAAGTGTGCTGCCTTTATCCTGACAATGTTGTCTACTGAGTGCTTATTTACACAGCATCTTATATTAAAGATGTACTCTGCAACCCTGGTATGTGAATCTGGGAAGCACAGACAAGTTGATGATTGTTCCAACACTTGACAAAAGACATTTATGTTCCCTGTTATAGAACCAAATTCAATGCTATTGTGTATGTACTGGTAACAACAGAACCTTCAGCATCTTACATAGAGTTGGACTTGAGGATCCTGGGAGTCTTTTCCAACCAGAATGCTTCTGTGATCCTTGATATAATCTGATCTACAGTTTCCTTTTCCATTTTTGCTGCCTAAGCTGTAAAATAGGATGTGTTTTTAACATGTGACAAACCCCTCAGACAAACCGTATGATACTTTAACTGAAAAGGATGCAAATGAATGGAAGGAAAGTGACCTGGAAATGAATTATCCATACTGTTGTAATATCACCACTTGGTAAAGAAGCTGTTTCAGACTCTGTTTTAAAATAAATCTGAAATGTTTACTGAGATTTTTGTGTTTCTTAAGGAAAGCAGGATAGTGCTGGGGCAAAACCAAACAACCAAGTTGGGGAAAAGTAAACATTTTACCTGCAACTTGAAAATTTTTGTTGTTGTTCTCTTGTATCTGTGAAAGTGAAATCACAAAAGCAGCAAGAGTGAACAGTGCTGTCTAATATACTTCAAGGCTGGTTTTGGTCTCTGTTTGGGATGGTTGGGCAAGAGTCTTCATACAATATACACAAGGATAAAAATGTATAGATGGCTCTATGCCGGCCAGGATCACAGTCCCTGAACATACCACACAAAGAGCTTTCACTGTATGTGGTGCATGTAATGATAACTGACATAGGTAAGTGGGACTTAAGGCTTGGGAGGAGGGGTTAGTGACTTGTCAAAGTGTGACCTCACTCTGTGTGAAATCTCAGTTCCCAGGACTGCACTGAATGAAAGGCCAGGGGAATTCTTTCTGGGATTTATGTGTCATGCTGAGATTGAAAAGACATGAGATTACTGTTTATGACCTAAATGCAGTATGAAAAAAATAAATCTCTTGAAGCTTAATTCCAAAAGAGAGGGAGCAGACTACTGAGTTATTCTGAGAAACTAAAGGCCAGGGGCAAACTTTAGAAGACAGTGGTCTTAAACATGTGACATTTATGGGCTGTATTTTGGTCACTTTGTCAGAGTTGTAGTAAAGCAGGGACAGGATCAGTGTGAAGGTTGGTGTAGGCAAAGGTGAGCATAAAGCTGTGCATGAGAAAAGCTGCCAAAGGAGCAGATAGGCAAAGGTGAGACTTAGCACGAAAGTGTGCATACACAAAGGCTAAACTTATAGCAAAAAAAGGCATGCACAGAAAAGCGAGACATAACATGAAAATATGCGTACGAAAAGAGGACACATAGCATGAATACACAAAGGAGACAACGAGCGTGCAAGTCCGTACACGCAAAGGCGAGACATACCACGAAACTCAGCGTACGTAAAGGCGAGACATAAGCGTGAAAATCTTTGTACGCAAAGGCGAGACGTACCGCAAAAGTCCGTGTACGCAAAGTCGGGAGCTAACCTGAAAATCCGCCTACGCAAAGATGAGACGTACCGCAAAAGTCCGTGTACGCAAAGTCGGGAGCTAACCTGAAAATCCGCCTACGCAAAGGCGAGCGTTACCGCAAAAGTCCGTGTACGCAAAGTCGGGAGCTAACCTGAAAATCCGCCTACGCAAAGGCGAGCGTTACCGCAAAAGTCCGTGTACGCAAAGTCGGGAGCTAACCTGAAAATCCGCCTACGCAAAGGCGAGCGTTACCGCAAAAGTCCGTGTACGCAAAGTCGGGAGCTAACCTGAAAATCCGCCTACGCAAAGGCGAGCGTTACCGCAAAAGTCCGTGTACGCAAAACGAGCATTACCAAGAAAATCCACATACGCAAAGGTGAGACATAGCACAAAAGTCTGAACAGCCCTAGCTCCCTCACCCTATCCTCATAGCAAACCTGTTTCAGCCGTTGGATCACCTTCCTGGCCCTCTTCTGAATTTGCTCCAACAGCTGTGTCATCCTTATGACAGGGACACCAGAACTGATCATAGTATTTGAGGTGGATATTTTGCTGACTCTGGGAGGAAAAACAAAAGACACTTGCTACTAGGGAGAACAAACTGACCCCACTTAAACCTCCTCTCAGGTCATTCTAATTAACCCAAACTAAACCTCCCTGCCTCATTAGGGCCAGGAAGATGCTCAGAGGGCTGCAGCAGCTCTGCTATGAGGACAGGTTGAGGGAGTTGGGGATCTTCAGCCTGTTGAAGAGAAGGCTTCCAGGAGACCTTAGAGTAGCCTTCCAGTATCTGGATGGGGCCTACAGGAAGGCTGGGGAGGGACTATTGACAAGGTCTTGCAATGACAGGACAAAGGGCAATGGGTTTAAACTGGCAGAGGGGAGATTTAGACTGGATGTTAGGAGGAAGTTGTTTGCAGTGAGGGTGGTGAGACACTGGCACAGGTTGCCCAGAGAGGTTGTGGCTGCTCCCTCTCTGGAGGTGTTCAAGGCCAGGTTGGAGGAGGCCTTGAGTGAGTTGTCCTAGTGGGAGGTGTCCCTGCCTGTGGCAGGGGGTTGGAACTAGCTGATCCTTGAGGTCCCTTCCAACCTTACCATTCTATAATAGATTGTTCACAAAAGTTTGTGTAGGTCAGGGGAGACCCACAGGTCTGTTGGTCTTACCTGTGGCCTTGAAGCTCCACTCCTCTTGTAGCCTTGCAGGCAGTGAGCAGGCTGTGGTCTCTCTGCTGCAGGATGCTGAAGGCCTGCTGAGGTTAAGGGGGGGGAAAAAAAAAATAAAAAAGGGAAGTTTTCTTCTTTCTCTCTAGGGCCCCTACAACACATGCAGCTACACAGGAGCACCAAAAGAAGGAACTAATCAATGCCAGCCAGGGCAGGGCAAAGTCTTCCAGGTACACAGGGACCCTGGGTGCTGCTGGCAAACCCTAGCCACCCCATCAGGGCAGCACAGCCAGGGTCTGTGAGCACACCATGAGAACAGGGTTCCAAATAAAGCTGCCTCTGGTGAAGTGAGTAAATAAGAGCAACACTAAAAAAATCCTAAGAAGAAATTGCAGGGAGTTGCTTGTATTAAAAACAAATCAACGCTAATGAATTCAGGTGTTTAAAAACAAGAGCACAGCAGCTTTGGTTGGCATTTCAATCTCCAATAAAGCTGCCAGGGGGGACTGATGAGGCTTTGTAAGATGCTGTTTGCCAGAATGCAGAGGGATGAGGCCTCAGGGAGCTCCTAGGAGGGACAGAGCTATTGTGGGGTGGAGGCAGACTGTCCCCAGTTGCATCACAGAAACAGAATGGTAGAGGTTGGAAGGGACCTCTGGGGATCATCTCATCCAGCTCCCTTGCCAGAGCATGTTCACAGAACAGGTTGCACAGGATGGCATCCAGGCAGGTTTGGAATGACTCTGAAGAAGATGGCACCACATCTGTGGGCAGCCTGTTCCAGTGCTCCACCAACAACGTAAAGAAGTTCCTCCTTGTGTTTAGGTCAAACCTCCTGTGCTTTACCTCATGTCCTGTTGCTGGGCACCACTCAAAAAACCTGGCCCCATCCTCCTGCCACTTACCCCGTAAGTATCTACAAGCATTGATAAGATTCCCCCTCAGTCTTGTCTTCTCCAAACTCAAAAGACCCAAGTCTCCCAGCCTTTCTTCTTCCAGTCCCCTTTACCATCTTTGCAGCCTTTGCTGTAGCCTCCCAAGAAGTTCTCTGTGCTTCTGGCATCTGGGAGCCCAAAACACAGCACAGTCCCAGGAAGCTGAAGCAGAGGGGAAAGCTCCCACTTGACAGTGGGGTTTTATTTAAAACACTCCTGAACTAGACAGAAAAAAGAACTGTCATCACTTCCAAACTACCAGAGATTATAATATGGAAAGGAAAATATAAAAAAAGATAGTGACAATGCTCCAGAATTCTCCTGACACAAAAAGCCTGACATACAGGCAGCCTGACCCCCACTACCCACAAACATGAGCTGCACACTCACTCTCTCTATCCCTCCTGCTACCTGCTGCGTCTCCTGGGACATCTACCAGCAGCAACCTCAGAAAGACCAAGAGTAGAGTCTCACCAGCCACCTCCACACTCTTCTTCATGGAGAGGTGAACTGTGGAGCTTCTCTACTCTAAATATGCCCTCTGCCCTTCAGAGGCCTGGGGCACCTGTGCTGCGGAGCAGCCACCCTAAGCATCGCATGGTCATCACCCTTGCCACAGCTCCTCTGCCAGAGGCTGTAGTCTCCAAGCCTACTTGAGATTTCTGCAGAAACTATGAACTTTGTCTCAGTGCAAGAAGTAAAGAATCACCATCTTGTGGAAAACAACAAGAGCAGATTGCAACCTGGGGAAAACCAAAGCTTTACAGTTGCATCTATTATGGAGCGGGGGATCTGCTTAGTCCATCGTGCCCATTGGCTTGCATAGTGCCAGCATGTAGCTGTGGAAGGCTCCCTGAATCTTGGCTTGACTCCCAGCTCAGGGTGCTCCACCAGCTCCCCAGTGAACAGTCCCAAGAGTGATGGCAACAGACTTGGGCTCAAGACCCCATCATAGTAGGGGATTGATTAAAAGGTTCCTTAGGATGAGCTTGTGTGATAATCACATGACTTACAAGCTCCAGTAAAACACTTACATCACTCTATTACTTGGCCTTTCTCTGCCACATCACTCTCCTGTAAAATACTTCATGAAACTGTTTGATTTTTCCTGTCATCTTTTACACCTTTGTGTCTCTTGGCTATAAATCCAGGCTGGGTCTAACAGCAAAGAGCTTGGCTGAGCAGAGCTTGTTGGAAGGGGGAAGCCACCTTCTATTTTCCATGATCTTAAAAAAAAAAAATCTGAGCTCTGAGAGTATGAAATGGGGGAAAAATCATGCAACATCATCTCTAGTGTGAAAATATGCAAACCAAAGCGGTTTCTCATGAGCCCAGTGGTAAAAGTCTGCATTCCCTGCTTGCAGCTGGTGTTTTGGTGACTCTTCAACTTCTCTGGGTTCACAGAGCAAGGTAGAGGATGTTCCTGGCAAGTTTGGGTTTCAAGTCTATTTTTACTAAAGACACCAGAGGGCTGGTTTAGAGTTCTCATCTCCAGCACTGATAGGAACTGTTTGCAAGACATTAGGAAAACGGACTAAAACACACCTCCAAAATTTAGTCAGTTTTGCAGTGGTGGAGACCTTCTCTCCTCCTTTGTCAGCAGGCTTTGGGCATGGCAGAGGGCTGAGGAGAGCCACAGTGCTCCCCAGGGGGCTTTTGAATACATTAAGGTCAAAGAGTCTAAGCCCTTGAGGTTTCAGGTCAGGAGAACAGACACGGGGACACCTATCATACCCTGTAGCAAACACGCAACACAGTGAGGACCACAGAGAGCATCGTCTGTGTATGAGAGTCACGCAGGTGTCCTACACCAAGCCTTCCCCCTTCAGACCTTCACACCCTCCCTGGTCTGCCTTGCCTGAACTTGAGACACATCTTTAACAAAGAACCAATTTCTAAACTCTTCTTTTTATCCAACCTTGGAATACTGCTCCTAGCATGTTGCTCTAACTGTTGCTGTTTTCTTTTCTGTCCTTTCAGGAATTGCCACAGTTGAGAGAACAGAAAAATTAAACTGCATAGGATTGCCTCCTGCATTGATAGATTCTTATTCACAGACAGACTTTAAAAAAACAAATAAAAAACCCCAAACAAACAAGAAACCCACATTGGAATCTCTCTGCTCAGAAATCTGCATTCCATTAACTCTGGAGTAAGGCACAACAGAAACCAGAAGAGAGAGAAATTCACACCAGTGGGTATTGTGATGGTTTGGGAGTTCCCTACCCCCCGACACTTTGTAAAATGACCCAGACCAGAATTCAGCCAGTTGGAAGTTAAGGACTGAAGCTCTGTTTACAGCTCAGCACAATGTACAAGCAGAGATAGACACTATAGACAGGAATAGTTACAGACATAGACAAGCTAAAGGGAATACAGAAACAACTGCCCTCCCAGAAATCAGAGACCCCAGGAGGGGCTCCCAACCACTCTTCCACCTTCTCCCCACCCCTACACCTTACCCCAAAGTTTGTCTTACCTGCAAGGTAAATTAGCAGGATCGGCCAGGGGGGTTAGAAGAAAAGTGGTTAGTGAAAATTAATCGGCAGAAGAGCCAGAAGCTGCTAGATCCAGCAAGAGTCAGACAGAGAGTGACTTGTCTAATGCTTTGGTTATTGTTCCCAAACAATTTCTTAGCAAGCCTATGAGTGAAGTAGACATCATGATGTTTTCCTTTCACAGCCTATAGTGCAATTTTCTCTATTAAAATATTCCAATTAGCCTCAAACCAGCACAGGTATCTAGGAAGCAGAGGCAAAGTAAATTAATTGCATTCCATGTGCAAATCTAACAGAGGACTTTGGCTCATATGAGATGATCCTGATGAGAGGAACAGTCAACCCCTCCTCAGAGTTGCAATGAAGGCCAGCAGCTGAGAGGGTGTGTGTGAATTTGGTAGCAGAGGTGAGACAGAGCCAAACTCCAGTGAGCATCACTTTCTTGCAGTTGATTAGCTGCTCTACTATGAGCTGGAAAACATGTACACCACTCTCAGAAGAGTGGAGAGCACCCTGACAAAAAGCCACCCTGCACAGACATCAGAAGGAAAGCTGGTAAACAAGCAAGGGACAATAATCACCTTATGTGGTGGCAGACAGCTTGGCTCTGTCCCTTAGAAGTTAGAAAGGGGAGCAGAGTCCATTTAGACATAGTGAGACACCAGGTCCCAGGCAGGTCTGGCAACGGGGGTTGGAAAGCTTTGCACCAGGAGACATGGGCATGACAAACAGTGCTCGCTTTTAATTACTGACCTTGCTGGCATCAGCTCCTGAAAGTTGCTAGGCACTGTGCCCAGCAGTGGGCATACAGCACCGCTGGGATGGGGCAGTTAAACAGCAGCTCTCCAGTTCCCCAAGACACAGCATGAGCAGCATGTGAAATCCTTCACACAGTAAACTGAGCATGATACTTCTCAGGGGGACCTTTTGGCACAGCTAGATCAATGTCCACTCCTCACTTCATCCAGCGAAGAGAGCCTACCCCACTCTGCCTGCTGCAACTGGATGAGCACGATCAGAACACGATGGATAGGCAAGACAACCACCCAGTTGAGTGCCTGCCAGCAGCAATGGGTCCACTCTGCTCCCTGACCTCTTCCACCTGTTAGCTCACTTGGTGCTGAGGACCATGCTGGTCTAAGTATGGCTCTGCACAGGGTCTGGCATAAGAGCAGCTGGCATCACTGAAGTCTCTGGGCATGGCCAGTGGGTAATTACAAGTTCACCTGCTATGGCAGCAGATGGGAGCTAAAATCAAGACCTCAGGCACACCTTGGTGCCCCCACACCAGACCAGCAGCCTGTAGGGACCAACCGGCATTTGCTGTACAAAATGCTCCTCATTTTGTCAGTGTGACGCCCTAGATTGAAAGCACCACCCCAGCATCACAGACATCTCCCCTGCCAAAGCACCACCACCCCAGCAGCACAGGCACATCTCCCCTGCCTTTCTGCCTTAGAGCAAACAGCAAGATCCAATTAAAGTTTCTCCCACAGCTGGAATGTTCATGAACAGCTTTCCCATGTGGACAGATTAGGGTCTAATGAATGGCTGAGTTTTCAGGGCTGATCTTTCCTCAGGTGAGCCACATACATCACCCCTTTCTGCAGCATGGCTCTTCCCACAGGCACTGATGGGATGTAGCAACACAGAAGGTTTGTGAACACACAGCAAGCACAGAGAGAAGGAAGGAAGTTGCACTGGCAGGGAGAAGGAAAGGAAAGTATAAAGTGGTGGTGAAAGAGCAGTCTGGGGACTATCAAGACTAAAATCCGCCATAGACATCAAGTAATTCTAAAGCTAAGGCAAGGTACCAACTGCAGGAATGCATCAGGATTTGATCATATGCATTAATGAAAACACACCAAAGCCTTTTCTGTCAGACTGGGTTGAAAGGCAGAGAAGCAATTCAGATGTGTACATACATGCAGAGACCGACCACGTCAACTTCTTCCCTAACCACATCCGGTTGCAAAAGGTGTTTAAAACAAAACAAAAATCTCTTCCCCCAGGGTATTACAGAACAAACCTTCTGTAGAGTAGACCTTCCCTCTGTGATGGTTTGGGAGTTGCCTGTTCCCCCACACTTCATAAAATGACCCAGAGTAGAACTCAGTTGACTGGAAGTTAAGGACTGAAGCTCTGTTTACAGCTCAGCACAATGTACAAGCAGAGACAGACACTATAGACAGGAATAGTTACAGACAGAGACAAGTTAAAGGGAATACAGAAACACAACTCCCCTCCCAGAAATCAGAGGCCCCAGGAGGGGCTCCCAACCACCCTTCCACCTTCTCCCCACCCCTGTACCTTGCCCCAAGGTTTGCCTTACATGCAAGGTGAATTAGGAGGATCG
>VWZE01022167.1:55870-86656 GCA_013396675.1 Eubucco bourcierii
ACTGACCCCTGAGGGACACCACTTGTCACTGGTCTCCAGGTGGACATTGTGCCGTTGATCGCCACTCTCTGGGTTCGACCATCCAGCCAATTCCTTATCCAGCGAGTGGTCCATCCATCAAGTCCATGCTTTTCCAGTTTGGTGACCAGGATGTCATGTGGGACAGAGTCAAATGCTTTACTCAGGTCCAGGTAGATGACATCAGCTGCCTTTCCCTTGTCCACTGTCGCTGTGACTTCATCATAGAAAGCCACTAAATTTGTCAGGCAAGATCTGCCCTTGGTGAAGCCATGCTGGTTCCCACCAATCACCTCTGCTTTGTTTTCCATTTGCCTTAGCAGGACTTTCAGCAGGATCTGCTCCATGATCTTGCCAGGCACAGAGGTGAGGCTGACTGGTCTGTAGTTTCCAGATAGAATTGGCAGATAGAAGCCAGAAGCTGCTGGACTGCCTGAGATGCTGTGCCCCAGAGACTGACTCTGTTATCTACATTTTTAGTTCTTTTCTTATCCATCTCAGCAAGCCTATGAGTGAAGCAGACATCACCATTGCTTCCTTTCCACAGCCTATAATTTTCTCTATTAAAATATTCCAATTAGCCTCAAACCAGCACACCCTCTTAACGCACTCCCTCCATGTTCATAAGGTTATGGCACTTGGGTGGAATTCTGCAGAGCCATGGATTTCACCAGAAGAGGAAGGAGGAAAGAAATGTGGTGAATCCCAGAAAGACTCCTGCAGTCTCAGCAGCTCTCTTGGGAGCCCTGTAAGAGACTAGCCAGAAAGTAAGGCCTGCACACAAGCCAAGTGGCAGTTTCTAGTGGTCCACCCAGGCAGAGGTGATTATGTGATGCAGAGATGGGAGGTATTTTAAACACAGAAAACGATGTCAGAATCATAAGACTGTAATCTTGAAATTATATTCAAAGAAAATGCTCAAATCATAGAATTATGAACAGCTTTGGCACCCTTATTGATGATGTTCAATCTGACAGACACATTTACACTGCATAAGCATTTGAGATGCTAGAGTAATTGCTTAGTCTTGCTGTGAGGCAAAGCATCAGATTGAAATAAAGAGGAGTTCATTAATTCAGAAGTTTGCTGCCTCTCTGATTGGTTTTTTAGCTAACCATCTACTAAGCATCTGGGATTCTTGGATTCTAAGATGCATACCACACACAGGTTGGAATTAAGAAATACAAATAGAAGAAGCTTAAGAACCCAAACAAACTATAATTAAAAAAACGACCAAAATGACAAAGGAGGTTCTCCCCTAGCTTGCATACAGACATAGGAATTCAGTTCTTATGGGACATTTTGCACACCAAGTAGAGGTACAACCAAGCAACAGCCTCCATTCCTTGCACCAGTGCTCCTTAGAATGTGACAGAGCCAAGTAATGGTCTGTACTGCTCTCCAAGGCAGGGCATGGAGGGATTGCAGAGAAGCAGCCAAGCAGGGTCCTCGGTGGTAGTGGCCTTCTCCACAAATGAGAACCCAGATTCCCCCAAGGTCACCTGAAAGACTTCCAGGGCTCTCTAAGAGAATTCCTTACAGGAGTCTCAGCAGACATTGTAAGACCGAGTTATGTCTCTGTCCCTTGCTAACATATAATTTTTTTTCACCACAAAAATCACAGAATATTAGAGATTGGAAGGGACCTCCAGACATGGAGGCCAACCCCCCTGCCAAAAGTAGCATCACCCAGGGTAGTCTGCACAGGAATGCATCCAGATGACTTTAGAATGTCTTCAGAGAAGGAGACTCCACAACTCCCCTGGGCAGCCTGTTCCAGTGCTCTGTCACCCTCACTGTAAAGAAGTTTCTCCTCCTGTTGAGGTGAAACCTTCTACATTCCAGTTTGTACCTGTTGCTCCTTCCCTTACTACTGTGCACCACTGACAAGAGATTGGCCCCCTCCACTCAGACAGACATTGATCAGATCCTGTCTCAGCCTTCTCTTCTCCACCCTTAACAACCTGACTCGGTTGCGGGAATTCACAAGGCAGGAATTATAAAATTATTTTTCTTTCTGGAAAGCCTCGCCCACAACTCTATATAAAGTTAATTAGATGGGGTTCAGAAATTCTGTCAGGAAGATCTTTCACAAGGATGCTTTTACAAGGAATTTAGTAATTCAGAGAAATCAGAAAACTTGGAAAAGGGTTTGTTATGAAAAATAGCTTTCTGTACTTATGAACGAAGGCAGCCTGGAGCCCTAGGGAACACCAGTGCCGCTCACGGCGGTGGAGTAGGTATTCGGAGATAGTTCCTTGGCTCCTTGTGGGCAGTCTGTGCAGCAGTGCCTTGAAGTGCAGATTGTGGGGCAGCACAGGGTAAAGCTCAGGCTGCTTGCGGCGTACCCACAATTACGGCAGAGGCAGGTCCCTGCAGCAGGCAGGCAGGGTCTGACGGGTCTGATGCTAGCAGTCCGTGGCTGGCTCTTAAAGCCTGATGTAGCAGTCTCCTCAAAGTCCCACTAGATAATGTGTCCTATTGCCATATATATATGGTGGGGGGATTTGCTCTCCCTTCTTCAAACCCGCGGGGGTGGGGTGAGGTAATTAGCACCTACTCCTTTCANTTGGGGCTCTTCAGCCTGGAGAAGAGGAGGCTTCGAGGGGACCTGATAGTAGCCTTCCAGTATCTGAAGGGGGCCTACAGGAAGGTTGGGGAAGGATTATTTACAAGGTCCTGCAACAACAGGACAAGGGGCAATGGGTTTAAACTGACAGAGGGGAGATTTAGACTGGATGTTAGGAGGAAGTTCTTTCCAGTGAGGGTGGTGAGACACTGGCACAGGTTGCCCAGGGAGGTTGTGGCTGCTCCCTCCCTGGAGGTGTTGAAGGCCAGGTTGGATGAGGCCTTGAGTGAGCTGTACTAGTGGGAGGTGTCCCTGCCTATGGCAGGGGGTTGGAACTAGATGATCCTTGAGGTCCCTTCCAACCTTACCATTCTATGATTCTATCTCAATCTCTCTCCATAGGGAAAATGCTCAAGGCCCCTAACCATCCTTGTGGCTCTCTGTTGGACCACAACATATTTGACAGCAGAAGAAAATAATAAAAAAAAATAAAATTAAAAAAATCTAAAGAATACTCACAGTGAGAAAGAAGCTACAGTGTTTCCTCAACCTGTTACTCCAGTGGGTCCTTTTCTCTGTTGAGGAGAGGGTTGTGTGCCCACACAGCATCCAGCATGACGGAGACACAGCCTTTGATACCAGCTACCCTTCCTTGATCTCTAAGGCTCACAAATACACCCATCCTTGTCCCTACTGTGACCCCCTACTGCAACCCCCCTACTGTGACCCTCCTAGCCCTCACCTTTAACTCAGGGTCTCCAGGTTGTAATGCCTTCAGAGAGGAGGGGACAGATCCCCTGGCAGTGGGACTTGACCACCTGGGACCAGAAATGAGCCATGCAGCATGACACACAGCAAAGCATGCCCAGTACAAGGTGTCATACCTCACACTTCTCTGCCACAGGCATAAGGATGAGTCCACTTCTCACTGTGGTTCATTTAAGTCCAGCTGTCTTTAGCAGGAAGTGAAGGGGCTACCCCAATCCTGAAAGTGGCCCCTACTCTGCACTTGTGCCTTGAGTTTCTTGCTCTTGAAGTCACAGGTCAACCTAAACCTACTTTGTTGGAAAACACAAATCACTCCCAGTTGTGGAGGGTTCAGCTCTGAGCACTGTACCCCAGGGACTCCAGAAAAAGACAATTAGCAGTTACCTCTGAAAAAATAAGTGACAGACTGCAAAGCTGCCTAAAACTAACCAACATATGAAAACTGACTTAAAAAAAATACTAAATTATTGCATTAAATTACATTTCTTTTTTCCTGTCACAGAGAGCCATTGCTCCAAACAAACCTAACAAAAATAAATATTAGCATCTAGGTTAAGCAGCTAATTAAAAGAGAAGGTAAGGAAAAGATCTCTTTTCTCTCTGCAGTTTCTCAGAATGCTTTAGCTGGAGGTAGTCACACTGATACAGGTTGGTGAGGAGGTACGTTTGAAGGCTGGGGAGGGACTATTGACAAGGTCTTGCAATGACAGGATGAGGAGCAATGGGTTTAAACCGGCAGAGGGGAGGTTTAGACTGGATGTCAGGAGGAAGTTCCTTACAGTGAGGGTGGTGAGACACTGGCACAGGTTGCCCAGGGAGGTTGTGGCTGCTCCCTCCCTGGAGGTGTTCAAGGCCAGGTTGGAGGAGGCCTTGAGTGCCCTGTACTAGTGAGATGTGTCCTTGCCTATGGCAGTGGGTTGGAACTAGATGATCTTTGAGGTCCCTTCCAACCTTACCATTCTATGATTCTATGACACAAAACACTGAAACAAGGACCTTTTGGGGATAGGCAGCACAGCATCATCTGCTTAGCACTGCATGTTTGAAGCAAGGTTTGCAGGCTGGACAGCTTCTCTTACTCTCCCTCTGTGGCATTAGCAAGTTAAAAAAAATGTCACATTAACTTCCTCACAAGCCCTGTCTCATTTCTGTCCCTGGAGAACGAGGGATTATACTGCTATAATGATGGACGTTGTGATGGCTAAAGTCACTGAAGGTTAGAGAGAAGCTGGCCTGACCATTGGATCTGTGCTTGTGGTTTTCACAAGGCCAGGCTGCTCTTGTGATATTGGTCCCCTCTTGGGTCCCAGGTGGTGAGGAGACCCACAGAAGATGCTTCATTTGACAGTGTGACTCCTTGCTGGAGATTTACAGCAGAGCTTAGAGAGGAATTTGATCTCTGCTCTTGTTAAGTGTGCTTAGGACTACATAGACAATATCCTCAGTGTCTTTGGGGAAAAAAAAAAAAAAAAGAAAAAACCAAAACAGATTAAAAAAAAAAAATCTAAACTACTGCTCCTAGCCAATGCCACATGTTCCTGTTTCACTGCCACATGCAAGACAGGAGGCCAGAGCAGTTTGATACCCTGAAGGAGGTTTGATGGGGTTTTGTTCCAACCGTTCCTTAATACAAGAAGCACCAGCTATAGTTGACTAGACAAGATCAGACCCAGCCCAAGCAGTGTGTCCCAATCTGCATTTGGGGAAGAAAGCCCAAAGGTTTCCTGGAGACAACATCTGCAGTGGGAGAGCCAGTGACAGGTGTCCAAGGCACTCCACCACAATGACACAGCACAGATGTTGGCTCGGAGGTCACCTTTCCACCACTCCACCTGCACCAGAAAGTCATTTGTAACTAAAATACACTGCTAGCTCCAGCTGTAGAAGGAGCCATTTCAAACCAATCTGGTGGCACAGATTTAACATTTAGATGTGTTTGACTTTTACCTCCTGTGATGCCCAGCCAGCCCCTGCAGCATCTCAGCACTTAGCACAGCCAGTAATGTTGGGACCTGCCACAGCACTTATCACCTCCCTTTGCTAGCTGCTTGCCTCAGTTTTCTTCCCAACAAGCACTTGAAAGGGGTGTTGTGGGCAGCTGCCTTCACAGCTCTGCAAATCAAACATTCTGCTGCCTCCACATTGTCTCTTTCATTTACTGTGTGACAAATACCTGGAAACAGCTTGCTTTTCTGTCATTATAAGCCAAGGATATTACAATGTGCACATGAAACCCAGACAGCCAACCAACTCCTGGGCTGCACCAAGAGCAGCGTGGCCAGCAGGGCAAGGGAGGGGATTTTGTCCCTTTACTCTGCTCTCATCAGACCTCATCTGGACTACTGTGTGCAGTTCTGAAGCCCTCAGCACAGGAAAGACATGGAAGTGTTGGAGCGAGTTCAGAAGAGGTCATGAAGATGCTCAGAGGGCTGCAGCAGCTCTGCTATGAGGACAGGTTGAGGGAGTTGGGGCTCTGCAGCCTGGAGAAGAGAAGGCTTCCAGGAGATCTTAGAGTAGCCTTCCAGTATCTGAAGGGGGCCTACAGGAAGGCTGGGGAGGGACTATTGACAAGGTCTTGCAATGACAGGATGAGGAGCAATGGGTTTAAACTGGCAGAGGGGAGATTTAGACTGGATGTCAGGAGGAAGTTCTTTGCAGTGAGGGTGGTGAGACACTGGAACAGGTTGCCCAGGGAGGTTGTGGCTGCTCCCTCCCTGGAGGTGTTCAAGGCCAGGGTGGACAAGGCCTTGAGCGAGCTGTACTAGTGGGAGGTGTCCCTGCCTATGGCAGGGGGTTGGAACTAGATGATCCTTGAGGTCCCTTCTAACCTTACCATTCTATGATACATTCACATCAACCCGACAGTGAGAGCATGGCCACAAAAATAAAGCATTGCCTCCAGAGTGAAGGAGGGGCAGGTAGCCTTTTGAACTCATGGTGATGAGGTAGGAGGAGAAGCAGAAATTCAGATCTGCATCGTTTCCCAGGCTGAGCACAAACAACTCAGTTTTCATCAAATAGAACTGTGGCCTGGATAGAGCAGGAAGTGGCACAAGGGAGGATGCTGGAGATGCTTCTATCAAATATCTTTCAAGCCATGTATGCCCTTAGGTCAAAGGCACCATTCCAATTCCTGGAGGTGTTTAAAAGGTGCAGAGATCTGGTGCTGAGTGACATGGTTTAGCACCAGACTGGCAGAGTTAGATGATGGTTGGACTCAATGATCATAGAATGGTTTAGGTCATCAGGGATCTCCAAGGGTCATCCAGTCCAACCCCCTCTGCAGTCAACAGGGACATCCTCAACTAGATCAGTTTGCCCAGAGCCCTGTCCAGCCTCACTTTAAATATCTCCAGGGATGGGGCCACAACCACCTCCACAGGTAACCTCTTCCAGTGCTTCACCACTGTCATGGTGCAGAACTTGTTCCTAGCATCCAATCTAAAACTGTTCTGCTCTAGTTTGAAGCCATCGCCCCGTATCCTATCACTACAAGTCTTTGTAAACAGTCTTAGAAGTCTTTTGCAATCAAAACAATTCCATGATTCTGTGAGCCCCTGCGCAGCACCACACCACATCCGCTGCGGCCAAAGGCGCTGCTGGCATCTGCCATCTCAGTCGCTTTCCTCCGGCAGCGACTCACTGCCTGGTTCTCTGCTGCCCACCTGCGGGGAAACAGCTCCCCAAGCACAAAGAGCTGGAGGTGGCCGTTCACTGTGCACCTGTGTGGCAGGCACACTCCAGAGCCGTTGTCACATCTAATCACTCCACTTCACAGACCCCCAGGTAGTTGCTTAGCTGCCTCTTAATCCTCAGGAGGCATTTGGATCTCTCTATTGATACCAAAAAGCATTTCCACTTCAGCAGATGAGATGCTGCAGGGGCTGGCTGGGCATCACAGGAGGTCAAGTCAAACACATCTAAACGTTCAATCTGTGCCACCCCACTGGTTTGAAATGGTTCCTTCTACAGTTGGAGCTGGCAGTGTATTTTAGTTATAAATGGCTTTCTGGGGCAGCTGGAGTGGTGGATGGGGAGAGAGCTCCTATCTCAAAGACTGCCCCATGTCCCTTAGCCCATTATCAAACATGAAGAACTCTCATTCTTCCACCTACCAGCAAGTGGGGTTGGTTTGGGGTTTTTTTGCATTTGTTTGTTTTTCCTGGGGAGGGGGGTGGTGGGGTGGGGTGGATGGTGGTGATGTATTTGCAGCTTTGTTACCTAAATGTCTCACTCCCACCCACCTTTCCTTGATTGCTGATAAACATGGAAATCCATTCCCTTCCTAGCAAGAGGAACAGAGGATCTTTTATCCTCTCCTGATAAATGTTAATGGGTTTCTTATCCTCTCACCTGTAACCAGGAGCTCTGCAAATCCTGCGTCAGCCGCACTGGGGTTAGGACTGCTTGCATTACTTGAAGAGATTGTGTAGAGTGGCAAACAAAAGGCAGATCACTTCACCCTCCTCTCTGAAGCTTCTTTCTAGGAGGGCAGGCAAGGTTGTTTAGAAGTACATTTAGTTGGGTATTATTCAGGATTGAGTTGAGGCAAGCCCTTCTGTCTCCCACAAAGGCTTTCCACACTAATTTGTCCCCCCTAGTGGACAAAAGCTCATTGTGCTGGCTAGGAAGTTAAGTGAACAAAATTTAAGAGCCTTCTTATCCCCTCTGGTGTAAATGAGTGTAAAAATTTGCAAGACCTTCAGTTGCTTCTGTTTTCTGCATTAGAAATGCATCAGTTCTCAGAATTTAATGGTTTGGAGGCTCATTACTTCTTTCTTTATGCAACTGCCTACATATGGGTGGTGAAATGGAAGGGATTGAGAGTATCCTCTTTGGAAGTGAAACTCATTCAAGGTTAGCAAAAGCAGGAGAGATGAGCTCACAGCAGCAAAGGTACCTGAATTCTGCAAGAATAACATTTTTGTATGCATGGAAGAAAAAATTGTAAAATACCCTGTGGCCTTTCCAGAGATTAAAGGAAAAAAAAGACACTGTTTGGGACTAAGGGATGAAAACACCAATAAAGACATTCCAGAAGCAGGTTCCTGATAAGATGCTCACTAAAAAGCTTTAGACTTGGTCCAAAACATCTGTTACTGATCACTAAGCAACCTGCTCTAGTAGAAGACATCCCTGTGCCCATGGCAGGGTGATTGGAATCAGAAGAGCCCTTCCAACCCAAAGCAGTCTATGAGTCTGTGATCCTACTGCTGTCCATTCTCATAAGCTGAGGTCACTGCAGCCTTCCCTGCTGATCTGAACTTCCTCCTGCATTCACAAACTCCATACAGGATCACAGGGCTGAAAAATGTCTACAAATAACCTCAGAGAAGGCAGGTGAGAGGGGTACATTTTTCTGTCCTGCTGGGCAGAACAGCCTCCCAAGGAGACAATCATTCCTGTGAAGGAGGAGAAGGAGTTGAGCTGGAATTAAAGGAGTACATGAACCTTGCTGTCTTTCAACACATGTACAGGAGAGCTTTTTCTAATCACCACTTTGCTGGTTTAAACATTATTCCCAGCATATCACACATGGCATTTCAGTAGCAGGTAGGAGACACAAGAACACTATTAAATTGGAAAGCCAGAAATGAAGCCTAGAAGTAATTTTTTTCTGGGAATGCCTCTGGTAGAAATCTTCAGTTCCCCACCCTCCCACACTTTGTAAAATGACCCAGATTAGAACTCAGCTGGCTGGAAGTTAAGGACTGAAGCTCTATTTACAGCTCAGCACAATGTACAAGCAGAGATAGACACTATAGACAGGAATAGTTACAGACACAGACAAGTTAAAGGGAATACAGCAACACAACTCCCCTCCCAGAAATCAGAGACCCCAGGAGGGGCTCCCAACCACCCTTCCACCTTTTCCCCACCCCTGTACCTTACCCCAAGGTTTGCCTCATGTGCAAGGTAAATTAGGAGGATCAGCCAGGAGGGTTAGAAGTGGTTAGTGAAGATTAATTGGCAGAGGAGCCAGAGCCCAGAAGCTGCTAGACTGCCCCAGACGCTGTGCTGTGTCCCAGAAAGAGACAGACAGAGAATGCTTTATTTATGTTTTGGTTTCTCTTTTCTCTTCCCAAAACAAATCTTAGCAAGTGTACGAGTGCAGTAGACATCACCATTGTTTTCTTTTCACAGCCCATAGTGTAATTTTCTCTATTAAAATATTCCAATTAGCCTCAAACCAGCACACCCACAACAAAACCGAAGAGTTGGAGTTTTTGGTTTCCCAAAGCCATGGGACTCAGGTTTGTGGGACATGGTGCCCCAAGATACTCCTGCTTGCAAAAAGTATCTCCCAAACTTTCTAAATCAGAATCAGCTGCAGATATTGTCAAAACACACTGGAAATTTGCTATTTCTGCTCCCCCTGCAACTGCCTGGGCCTCTGCAAAGGCCAGCTATGGTCCCATCGCACTAACCCCACAGGAGATTTTCTCCTTCAGAATTACCCTGGCTGCAGCACTGTCCAGAAAAGACACTCTGGCCCCACCAGAGCCATGAGCTTCCCCAGGGGCAAGTGTTATGCCAAGGGAGCAAAAACAGCTTCCTTAGACAGCCTAAGAGAGGCTGGGCTTAGGCTGGTCTCTGGTGAGCTCCTCCTCCTGTAGTACTTTTAGTCTTACTACTAACTTGGATGTTGATTTTTAACTACTCAGTTCAAACATATTTCCACTTCAGCCGGTAAAACTCAGTCCCCAGATCCCAAAGAGAGGCACAGCATTTTCCACCCAGCTCATCATTTTGAGTCTGCAATTGTTTGTTAAACTAAAAAGATGTGGAACTGAGAACAATATGTTGAATTTAATAATATGACTATCAATTCCCTGAAAAGTGCTGGAATATATGTATTCTACCAGCTAAGTAAAGGTGACCCTCCTCCAGCCCTGTAAGAGAAAGGCAGGCACTGAAGTAGTTGTTGACATTTCTTGTTTAAAATCTTTGCATTTCAGTTTAAAAATGTGGGCAAAACCCAGTTTTCTAGTGAAGAGGAGAGCTGCTATTGCAATTACCATGAAAGGCTTGCTACAGGAGAGATTTGGGACCTCCCAGGTTTGGCTGGGTAGGACTACCGCTTCCCAACCCAAGGACAGAGCTGAGAGCTAAAAATTAAGGTATTCCAAACTTCAGAGTTGTCAGAAATCAGAGATTTACTGGGAAACTCTAAGGCTTGAGTGCCAATATGTAGTTTGTGTGCCACCAGGTCCTCTCTCTGGGCACAGCAAACCTTGGACTGCTTCCTTGCACTAGGACACCCATTGTCCCAGAAGAACCACACTGGGAACTTTTCCCAACTACAGAGACAGCATTTTGTGGAATATTATAGAAACACAGAATGGTAAGGTTGGAAGGGACCCTCAAGGATCATCTAGTTCCAACTCCCTGCCATAGGCACGGACATCTCCCACTAGTACAGGTTACTCAGGGCCTCCTCCAACCTGGCCTTGAACACCTCCAGGGAGGGAGCAGCCACAACTTCCCTGGGCAGCCTGTTCCAGTGTCTCACCACCCTCACTGTAAAGAGCTTCCTCCTAACATCCAGTCTAAATCTCCCCTCTGCCAGTTTAAATCCATTGCCCCTTGTCCTGTCGTTGCAAGACCTTACCAATAGTCCCTCTTGTTGTAAGTAACTAGCTAGAGGACAAGACAAAATGAGTTTGAGTTGTGCCAAGGGAAGCTTAGATTAAACATTAGGAAAAAAGTTCTTTACTTTCTGTTCCAGAGAGCACTGGAACAGGCTGCCCAGGGAGGTGGTGCAGTCACCATCCCTGGAGATGTTCAAGAAGCTGTAGATGTGGTGCTTCAGGACCAGGTGCTTTAGTGGTGCTGAGAATCAGGTTATGATTTAACTCTTAAAGGTATTTTCCGACTGTATAAGCTCCAGCATCCCTTTGAAACATTCCTCCAGGATCACACCAAGTACTTTACCATTCCCAAGAAGGAACAAAAATCCTCCTTCCACTTGCTGTGTGTGTAGTAAAGCTGCTTTCCAGAGTAAGCTATGAGTGTCCCTGTAGAGGGACACGTGGTTCTTGGCCACCACCATCAGAGACACCACAGCATAGCACAGGGAGCTTGGCATTCAGAGTGAGCCAAGCTTTGAGAACACTACATATCAACGGCCACAGACAATTATTAGCTCCATAAAATATTTCTGCAGCACCACAAGTTTAGCTTGCATTTCATAAACAAGATCAGAAACTCTCTGACCCAGAGAGACCCCAGTCAACAGAGCATACAAGCACAACCAAACACAAAACAGCAGTTGGGAGAGGGACTCAAGAGAGAAGAGAGAGAACCAAGGACTCACCAGGAGCTGGCTCAGCAACAGCTTTCAAAATGTTGACTTATTCTATCAGTATCTGCTGCAGAGCTTTGTTAAGTACACACAAATATCTCCAACTCTGATGAGGAAGCACAAAGTAATAATGTGACTTACCCATTTCCAGAAGCTAATGTCAGGTTCCAGCTAGAGCCTTGCTCCAGGCCAACCACAATACCCAATAAATAGGGAGAACAGCCAAACAACGCCTCTCTCACCGCACAATCACCTTGCCCCACCTTAACCCTCCAAGTGTTTGCCCTTTGCTTCCTGATTGGCTCCAAGAATCTGACACAGCAGTGCCTGGGGAACATCCTCTTTAATCCTCTTCTGATTAACATTTCCATCACATGTTAACAAGACACTTTCTGGCTTCAATCTGCTTTCCTTCATTATAGGTTTCTGGAGACAAAATTTATACATTTATGAGAAGGATTAAGCATACAAACATTTAACTACAATTTACAGCTGTCCTGGCTCTGTGAAGTTTGTGTAAAGACACAATATATTATAACATTTTGAATGGGCTCCTTAGAGCTACAGCTCTAACCACATCCATTCCTTAGATCACACTGCAGGTTGGCATCATTATAAAAATCACAGCCAAGCCCAGGCAGGTGGATTGATGCAACCTACCTCAGCCTGCCAAAAATGGAGGGGAAAATCCATCACCAAAAAAACCAAAACCAAACCAAACAAAAAAAAACCCCAAACCAACCAAAACCAAAAACCCACCAAAAAAATCAACAAAACAAAACAATAGCAAAATGATACTGCCAGGACTTCCAGTACAGGCACAGGGTGATCTTACCTCCCACAGAGAGAGGAAAAAAGAACTAGGATTGGCATTTTGGGCAGTAAGCTAAAACAGAAGAAAGCTAAATAATAAATGAAGATGTCTGAGTCATACATATAAAGATGTGAATGAAGGTGGGCACCTAGAATAAGCATTCTGAACAGGAGCCAAGCCAAGAAGCATTCTGGTCTGTGTATCAGGACCAGGGAAGTGGTTGTCCCTTCATACTTAGCACTAGTGAGGTCACACCCCACATACCGTGTTCAAATTTGGGTTCCTCACTCCAAGAAGGACACTGAGGTGCTGGAGTGTGTCCAGAGATGGTCAAAGAAGCTGATGAAGGGTCTGGAGAATGTATCCTATGAAGAACTGGGATTGTTTGGTCTGGGGAAGGGAAGGCTGAAGGAAGACTTACTGATCTCTACAACTACCTGAAAGGGGGTTGGGGTGAGGTGGAGATTGGTCTCTTCTCCCCAGTATAAAGTGACATAACTACAGGAAATGGCCTCAGGTTGTGCCAGGGAAGGTTTAGGTTGGATATTAGGAATAATTTCTTTACTGAAAGAGTATTGGAACAGGCTGCCCATGGAGGTGATGGAGTCGGCATCCCTGGAGATGTTCAGAAACCAGACACTGCAGTCTGGGACTTGGCTTAATGGCAGTGCTAGGGTTAATGGTTGGACTTGATGATCTTGAGGGTCTTTTCCCACTGGAAAAAAAAAATAAATCTGTGGTTCTGTGAATATTTCTTGCATTTAGTGCAAGGGAGAGGTTCCAAGTTTCAAACAACTCGACTCCTACAAAGGGTTCTGCAGCTGGACTCGCTGAACCCTGGCATTTAGCACATACATTCAGCTCCAATACATAATACAATAAGCACACAAGAAGCTTTTTGCAAGAAACACAGCACCACTGCAATGACATAGTAATTAGAAGCGTACTTCAGACAGATTTTGGTTAGTATCTATTTACTAGGAGGTACTAATCTCCCAAATAAATGTCCTAAGCATGGTAGGAGATCAAGAGAGGGGATCCTGTCCCTCTGCTCTAGTGAGAACTCACCTGGAATACTATGTCCAGCTCTGAGGCCCCCAACACAGGGAGGACAGGGACCTGTTGGAGCAGGTGCAGAGGAGGGGCCACAAAGATGGTCAGAGGGTTGGAGTAGCTCTCCTATAAAGACAGGCTGTGTGAATTGGAGCAGCTCAGCCTGGAGAAGAGAAGACTCTGGAGAGCCCTTATAGCTATATTTCAATATCTGAAGGGGGCCTACAGGAAGGCTGGGGAAGGACTGTTTAAAAGGGCTTGTAGCAATAGGATGAAAGGCAATGGTTTGAAACTGGAGCAGGGGAGATTTAAGTTAGGCATATGGAGGAAGTTCCTCACAATGGGGAGAGGCTGAAACCCTGAAACAGGTTACCCAGAGATATCAAGGTGCAGCAGCAAGGTATTGATAGTGGGGAACAAGAATTAGCTTTCATGGGACATTTGTGATTTTGTATCGATTGTGAGGGTCAGGACTGAACAACCAGCACTGGTGCCATTACCTTGAGAGAAACTGTCTTGTCCTTGGGAGAAGAGTGGTTTAGCCCTTGTTTTAATCTCCAGTTATTGTAGACAGCTGTGTGTGTTGAACTGTATGAAATAATTAGGAATTTATTAGCATGTTCCATGCCTATGTATAAAATGGAAATGCAGTGCTCTTGTTTACTTGGGGGTTTCTGGAAAGCCCTCTCAGAAAGTCTTCCCGGGACATTATCAAGCTTGAAATATTCTTGACGACCAAAAGCTTAGTAAATAAGGACTATAAATAAAAGTATGTTTTGTCCTGCAGCTGAGGGCATTGCTGCAACAGGAAGACTAATTTTCAAAGGGGGAGTTAGTTATATGCCCTGAAGGGTATCTGTTCCACAGAGAAACTTGTGAGAACCAATATGGAGAAGGCTGAGATAAACAAGTTTTTTGCTTCAAGGGCAATCTCTTTTCCCACATCTCACAAATGGGTAGAGACTGTGGAAATGAAATCCCTCTCATCAGAGGTGGAGACCCACCCCGGGAACCTGAATGTACCTATGTCCACGGGGCACAAGAAAATGCATCCCCAGTCCCAGGGGAATTGGCTGACGTAATTGCCATGCCATTCTGTATCATCTTAAAACTACTTGTGGCAGTCAGGCAAAGCAGCAAGAAAACATCACATCCATCTTTAAAAAGGATGAAAGAAGGATCCTGGCAACTAATGACTAGTCACAGTATCACAGTATCACCAAGGTTGGAAGAGACCTCAAAGCTCATCAAGTCCAACCCATTACCACAGCCCTCAAGACTAGACCATGGCACCAAGTGCCACATCCAAACCTGCCTTGAACACCTCCAGGGACGCTGACTCCACCACCTCCCTGGGCAGCCCATTCCAGCACTCAATGACTCTCTCAGGCAAGAACTTTCTCCTCACCTCCAGCCTAAACTTCCCCTGGCACAGCTTGAGACTGTGTCCTCTTGTTCTGGCGCTGGTTGTCTGAGAGAAGAAGGTAACCTCCCCCTGGCTACAAGCACCTTTCAGGTAGTTGTAGACAGTAAGAAGGTTTCCCCTGAGCCTCCTCTTCTCCAGGCTAAACAATCCCAGCTCCCTCAGCCTCTCTTCATAGGGTTTGTGCTCGAGGCCTCTCACCAGCCTCGGTGCCCTTCTCTGGACACGCTCAAGCACCTCAATCCTCACATCAGTGCCTGGTAAAATCATGGAACAGATCCTTCTGAAAGACACATCAAAACATATCGATGACAGAGAGGTGACATGGCTCACCAAGGGCAAATCATACCTGACTATCCTAGTGGCCTTCTGTGATGGAATGTCTGCATCAGTTGTCAATGGAAGAGCTATAGATGTCATCTACCTAGACTTCTCTAAGGCCTCTGAAACTGTCACCTCCAACACTCTTGCAGAAAGTTGAAGAGATATGGGTTTGATGTGTGGACTTTTAGATGGATGAAGTGTTGGCTGGATGGCTGCGTGCAAAGAGTCAATGGCTCAGTTTTCAAGAGGAAACTGATAGTGAATGGTGTGACCAATACTGTTTAATATCTTCATCAGTGACATAGGCAGTGGTGATTGAGGACAGCCTCAGCAAGTTTGAAGATGACACTAAGGTGAGTGCTGCAGTCAAGGAAAGAGATGTTGTGCTGGCTTGAGACTAACTGGAATATTTTAATAGAGAAAATTACACTATAGGCTGTGAAAGGAAAACAATGGTGATGTCTGCTTCACTCATAGGCTTGCTGAAAATTGTTTGGGAAAAATAACCAAAACATAGCTAAGGCATTCTCTGTCTCTCTCTGGGGACACAGCACAGCATCTGGGGCGGTCTGGCAGCTTCTGGCTCTGACTCCTCTTTTTTCCAATTAATCTCACTAACCACTTTTCTTCTAACTCCCCTGGCCAATCCTCCTAATTCACCTTGCATGTAAGGCAAACCTCGGGGTAAGGTACAGGGGTGGGGAGAAGGTGGAAGGGTGGTTGGGAGCCCCTCCTGGGGTCTCTGATGTCTGAGAGGGGAGTTGTGTTTCTGTATTCCCTTTAACTTGTCTATGTCTGTAACTATTCCTGTCTATAGTGTCTATCTCTGCTTGTACATTGTGCTGAGCTGTAAATAGAGCTTCAGTCCTTAACTTCCAGCTGGCTGAGTTCTAGTCTGGGTCATTTAGCAAAGTGGGGGGTGGGGAACTCCCAAACCATCACAGATGTCATCCAGAGAGACCTTGGCAGGCTTGAGGATTTGGGCTGTGGGAACCTTGTGAAGCTGAATACAGCCAAGTGCAGGATCCTGCACCTCAGGACAGTACAAAGTGGAAAATGAAGGGATTGAGAGCAGCCCTGCAGAGAACTTCTTGGTAGGTAAAAAACTGGATGCGATCTGGCAATAAGCCCTTACAGCCCTGAAAGCAAATTGCATCCTGGGCTGCATCCAAAGAGGCATTGCCAGCAGCTCAGTAGAAGTCTCTCTTCTATTCCATGCTTGTGAGACTCCAGCTTAAATAATGTGTCCAGCTCTGGGACTCCCAATACAAGAAAGACATGGACCTCTTACAGTGAGTCCAGAGGAGGGCCACAAAAATGGTCAATGGCTGATACCTCTCCTGTGAAGAACAGTTGAGAGAGTTAGGACTGTTCAGCCTGCAGAACATCTTATTGTGGCCTTTCACTTCTTAAAGAGGTCTTAAAGATGAAGAGAGACTTATTACAAAGTCATGTATTGACAGGACAAGGGGGTAGTGTTTTTCAATTCAATGACAGTAGATTTTGATTTGGCACAAGGAGAAAGTTTTTTACAATGAGGGTGATGAGGCAATGGAGCAAACTGCCCAGAGAAGCTGTGGGTGTAGCTTCCATGGAGACATTCCAACTCAGGCTGGATGAGGCTTAGACTAACTTGTTCTAGTGCGAGACGCCCCTGAACGACACAGCAGAAGGGTTTGACTTCATCTTCAAAGGTCCCATTCTATGATTAGCTCTGTTATTTGAAACTAACCTGAAAAAAAAAAATTAAAAAAGGAAATGTCAGAAATATTTTTCTTAGGTTTCATAACTCCTCTTCTTAAGTTTCATAGTGCCCTTCCATTCATACCCAGTCAGCAGAAGCATAGGATCGATGGTAAGCATTGAATTAGCTTTCGGTACACCAATCATTACGCACATGCCAGCGCTCAGATTGCAGAAGTCATGGCAGCAGCCTGATGGGGCAGACAGATGCCCTAGAGAAGGTGCCATTGAGTGTGTCAGGAAAGCATTCTTTCTGTGCAGTCATCTGCCCCTTCCTGCTGATCTGAAGATGCAGACTCCCTTCTGCAGGAGACAAGGAGAGGGCAGCTCCTGGTTTGCAGTGTGTATGTTGCTTGCTTGCAAAGACAACAGACTGCCTTTCTGAGCAAGGATGCACCCAGCAGTGCAGGCAGCAGGCAAGGCATGGCTCACCAAGATGAATTTTACCCTGATGAGAGCCTATGAACATGCTGTCAGGAGGTAATGCTCATGGAAATCACATGTGACAGTCCAGTGCAATGAGGGTGCGCTCAGGTTTTCAGCCACAGATGCAGAAGATGAGAATTTCTAAGCTGTGAATAGCCTCATCTGCTTTCAGGGGTGATTCCAGTGTGTGTTTGTGTGTCTCTCTTAACTGGTTTCCCAGAGTCACTCATCCAGTGCTTTGCACAATCCCAGCTCCTTGGCTGGGGATAACTGGGAAATAGCAGTGGGAAAAACCTTCCAAAATGTGTTTGACTGTGCAACAGATCCCAGTGGCCACCATCTCTTTGGAGACAAAAGAGTAGATGACAAGCTTTAGAAATGGTCTGGCCTCTGTTTAACTGCATTTGTGAAAGGATCTTTCCCAGAGATTTATTGGATATGCAAAGTCTGCTGGTGGACACAGTTCCCTGCCAGGTACATTCAAGGGAGGAAGAGGAATTGCCACAAGGGATAAAAAAAAAATAGCAAAAGAAGTTTCTACCTTAATACAGACTTCATCTGCCCTTGGGGGTGCAACCTCCACCTCCTCCACAGACAGAGGTTTGCCCACAGCCCAAGCAACAGCAGCTTTGCATCTGATAAACTGGAAGCCACAGAGGGGATTATACTGCAGGGGAACGTTTGTCTGTGGTGTGTGCTCAGGGGCAGACATCCTAGAGTCAGCTAAGGAGAGCTGAACAGTGAGTGTCTCTGCATGCTGGAGCACATGCTGCTGGAGCTACACAACTGGTGTGTAGGGCCTGTTGGGTGGGTGGGATTTAGTGGGAGTGCTCAGCTGTATGCCAAGTGATGTTCAATAAGCACTTGCCTAATGTGAAGTGTGAAATGCGGAGATGAAGTAATCAGAGGGCAGGGCTTATATTTTCCTTGGGAGCTTCGATCTGAAAAATCTTGCTTGCCTTGTGTCTGCAGGATAGAACTTTGGGGAGATCCTGAGTGGAAGGACTGAGCTGCTGCAGAGCAGGAAAGCTGGAGGCTGTGCTAGGGAGGATATCCTCCCCACATCACTCAGTGCTGCCCAATCTTCGGCTGCTCTGTGCTAAGAGGAAGGTGATGGTGGCTCTGGCCCCTCTCCTGTTTGCTGCATAAGCACAAAGTTCCAAGCTGACTTTTGGTAAGTGACTTGGAGAAGATCCCTGAAGGCAAGAGTCTCTAGTGTAGAGGGTAGGTTTGATAGAAACACATAAATCTCTGTCTTTGAGCCAAAAATATAGCAATTTTCAGTACCAGTGGAAATACCTCTTAGGAGTTTTGTTGTTGGTCTTGTAAGACATTTACAGTTCAAGGTATCTAAGAAGGGATAAGGGATGGTCCCCACCTGGTTGGTGACTGAGTAGTATTTTCCCTTGCCAAAAGAACGATTTGTGTATGGCATCTCCCAAACTTTAAGCTGGTCACCCAAAGCTGTTTTGACATCAACAAAATTGTGCTTGAATCTTGAAAAGGCACAAGGCAGGGTCAAAAATAAATACAGGAGATGAGTGGGTGCAAGAGCGCACCTGTCAATTCCCTGCCAAAGCAGACGTGAAGCAGAGCTGAGCAGGAGGGTGCTCTCCAGAGCAGCAGGCTTTGGAATTTCCATTCCTGAGCTGAGAGGCAGAGCAGGAGAGGAATGCAGTGCCTAAGGCAGTTCATGACAGGAGTGCCAGTCTGTAAGCAGCAACTGATGGAATTGAAAGGGGTTTGATGAGTTGGGGAATGAGGTGAGGTGAAAGAGAGTGTGCAGCAGAGGTGTGTGGTCTGAACCCTTTTCAAAACACTTCCTAAGGAGCAGGGCACCTTGGAAAGGAATATGGGAAACACATTGTCCTTACCTTTCCAGAAGTGGACATGTGGTCTCAGCAGTTGCTGCAGGAGGCTGGGGGGAAGCTGCTAGTCCTCTGGTTGAAGCCCCAAGTTGCAAAAACAGCCCAGTTGTGGAGGTGGAGCACTCCTAGGAACCCTGTGTCTACAGGTAAAGCAGGCAAGAGGCAAGGCAGAGGGAGTACTGCTGTGGGGCTGTCACCAGAGAGCTTGGAGCTGCAGTTAATCTTGGTCCAGAGCTGGATACTGAGGGGCAAGTTTCAAGTGGAGGCACTGGATAGCAGCCAGAAGATGTGAACGGGTGACAGTCATGCTCCATGGGTGGCAGGCTGAAGTCCTGGAAGAGGCTTTCATTGGTGCCTCTGCCTTAATGCCATGCCATGCCCTGCCCTCCCCACCTGGAAGACACAGGAGAGCTCAGCTGCATCTGGCAGGTGTGGAGGAAGGCGTTTGGCAGCACTGCTCAGTCTTCCCTAGGGCCCTGTGCTGGTTTGAGGCTAACTGGAATATTTTAATTCAGAAAATTATATTACAGGTTGAGAAAAGCAAACAGTGGTGATGTCCACTCATAAGCTTGCTGAGATGTCTAAAAATTAGAACACAAACATAGATAAGGCAGTCTCTCAGTCTTTCTCTGGAGCTAGTGGGTCCTCTCCTCTCTGTTGAGTAACCTAACTAACCACTTTCCTTCTAACTCCCCTGGCCAATCCTCCAAACTCACCTTGCATGTAAGCCAAACCCTGGGGTAAGGTAGATGGGTGGAGAGGGGGTGGAAGGGTGGTTGGGGGACTCTGATTTCTGAGAGGGGAGTTGTGTTTCTGTATTCCCTTTAACTTGTCTATGTCTGTAACTATTCCTGTCTATAGTGTCTATCTCTGCTTGTACATTGTGCTGAGCTTCAGTCCTTAACTTCCAGCCGGCTGAGTCTAGTCTGGGGGATTTTACAAAGTGTGGGGGGGGGCAGGGAATGCCCAAACCATCACAGGCCCCCTTGTGACCAAAGTGTAGCATTTGACCTGGCTGCAGTTCATGCTGAGGTATTAACAAACCGATTCAATGTTTTTAATGGACAGTTTGTGCTTTGATAGGGAGTGTGGACCCTGCTTGTTATCAGGAAACTTCCCAAAACCCGATGTGCTGGTTTGAGGCTAATTAGAATATTTTAATGGAGAAAATTACACTATAGGCTGTGAAAGGAAAACATCATGATGGCTACTTCACTCATAGGCTTGCTGGAGAATTGTCTGGGAACACTAACCAAAACAATTGATAAGCGAGTCTCTCTCTGGCTCTTGCTTGAGCAGGACCTGCTGGTAGGATCTAGCAGCTTCTGGGCTCTGGCTCCTCTGCTGATTAATCCTCACTAACCACTTTTCTTCTAACCCCCCTGGCCGATCCTCCTAATTTACCTTGCACGTAAGGCAAACCTTGGGGTGAGGTACAGGGGTGGGGAGAAGGTGGAAGGGTGGTTGGGAGCCCCTCCTGGGGTCTCTGATTTCTGGGAGGGGAGTTGTGTTTCTGTATTACCTTTTACTTGTATATTTCTGTAAATATTGTGTATATAGTGTAAATATCTGCTGTACATTGTGCAAAGCTGTAAATAGAGCTTCATCATTTAACTTCCAGCCGACTGAGTGCTAGTCTGGGTCATTTTACAAAGTGTGGGGGGTGGGGAACTCCCAAACCTTCACACCCGAGGAGCCTCTGAGTCAGAGAACCTTTGGGAAGCTCTGTCAGAGGCAACAATCGCACAAACAAATTAATCTTCAGCTGAATGCGGATGGGGACCTGCAGGGAGAAGTATTCTAGGACAATAAAAACTCTCTGTTGTTCCCTGGTCAGAAGCTACTTCATTCCTCCATGTGGAGACAAAACTAGATTGCTGCTTTATAAAATGTCCCTAGTAAAAATGATTTCCTGGTGCTATTGTTTTGCACCCTAGCAACTATCCTAATAAACACACCAACAGCAGGTGTGTACTATGCTTGGCAGATTACAACAGAAATGGGTTTTGGATGATCCTCAAGCCAGGGGGTTCATTGTACTTTGCTCCCCAGCTTTTTTTTTTTTTTTTTTTTTTTTTTTTTTTTTTTTTTTCTTTTTTTTTAAGTCTGAAGACTGCTTTTACATTTTGTATCCTCCATGCAATAGGGAATGCCTTGGAAAAAAGCATGTATCTGGCATATGGAGGATAATTCACTTCTCTTTACTTCTTTTTTTCCTCACAAGCTAGGTCTACACAGGTCTTCTTTGGCTTCTGTTTAGGTAATAAAATAAAACACATACAATAAAATGGGTTTAAACTGGCAGAGGGAAGATTTAGACTGGATGTTAGGAGGAAGTTCTTTCCAGTGAGGGTGCTGAGGCACTGGCACAGGTTGCCCAGGGAGGTTGTGGATGCTCCCTCTCTGGAGGTGTTCAAGGCCAGGTTGGAGGAGGCCTTGAGTAACCTGTACTAGTGGGAGGTGTCCCTGGCTATGGCAGGGGCTTGGAACTAGATGATCCTTGAGGTCCTTTCCATGATTCTATAAACTACCTTGGCCTCCACAGAAAACAATTTGTGAGAATACTCTGAGACCAGATACTATACTTTTGTTTCTGCTAAATCCTTTTTACTACAGATGAGCTCAATTAAGTAGAATTAAACCCTCTCTCCTTCTACTTTGAATAGTGACCACTCCACACTGCTGGTTCACACACAATCTACCTTGAATCAAATTGGAGTTCTCAACTGAACTACACCCAAAAAGAATTATTGTATGATCTAGAGCAAATTTTCAGATCTGCCTGCTGAGGTGACCTCACAGAAAGAAATTCCTGAGCCTTAACTGCCGTCTAAACTGATTTTCTTATACATGTTAAAGTGTAATCTCATGGTAAACTTATCCTCAAATCATTAACCTACCTAGGGTGCTCAAGGACACTTCTGCTGGCACAAAGTCAGTCATTAGCATGGGGACCCTTGCCCCATCGGCTCTTCTACCCAGCTACCCTGTGTGCAAGTGCCTGTAAGCTCTGATTAGTGCTTTCAAAAGGTAAGTCAGTGTTGACCACACTTACCAAAGATAGAAACAGCCTCTGCCCGTTTCAGTGTTACAAATGCAGAATGCAGTAAGATGCTCCATGTTTGATTTCTTGCAAAGTGTTGCCAACAGCCTGTTACTTCCCATGTAATCAGGCTTTAAGGTTAAGAAACCTCCCCTTTATTTCATGGAAACAAAGAATGATGATGCTAAATGTTTCTATTTGATGACAATGTTTCCCAGGCATCAGATGCACTCGTGTAAACTGGCCTAAAACCACACTGATAAAACTACCATCCTGTGGTCCTGTGATCCCCATGAAAGAGGAACAAGGGTTTAAAAAAACCCCAACCACAACACACTAGTTTTATACAGAATACTTGGCAGTGGTTTTTTTGGTAAAATATCCAGTGGGTGAAACATTTTCCAGTACCTGGGTCTATGATATCATTTACTGAAATCATTAATTCAAGAACATAGTCACCATAAATTTTAACCTCTGCAGTAGCTTCCAGGCCAAATCACTCAGGACAGATACACAGATACTGATAAAAGTTTTACTGTGCTGAGCTGCACACACTAATCTACGAAAACTTACAGTATTATGGAGGCCCAAAGAAAGAGTTTCCTTCACTTTTCTTTTAATAAAAGATTGCATATTTAAAGCCATTTAAAAAAATCCTAACCTCCCATAAGACCTGTGACAACAGCAAGTCCTGTAATCTGTAATCAGCTTCTAAAAGAAAACTACAGCACAACAGAGAATTTAAAGCAAGAATCAAGAAATGGAGGTATGAGGAAAAAGATTGATTTATAAAAACTGTGCTTGAAGTCTGAGGTTTGAGCTTTATTCTCTTATTCAAAGGTAGTGGTGGAAGATCTTCCAGATATGTCTTGGTTTGTATTTGTCAGTTTCACCGGAAGACAATGAAGTTTGTGCTGGTGCTGAGCCATCTGCTGCTCAACGCTGGGGAATCCTACAACATCAGGACGCTGCGAATACTGCAACAAGAAATGGCAAGTTAGTGACTGCTGAAAAGCTTCTGGGCTAATATCAGCAAAACACTGCTCTCTTTCTTCTGAAAATCTAGGCTACTGTAGTCAACAAGAGTACTTCCTTCCTGTCCCTCCTCAGATCCTGCTTGCAGCAAAATGACAGAGCCAACGTTCAAACCTTGCTGCAGATGCAAAGAACAAATTCATGCAAGACTGCAAAGCCTCCACTCATCATGCCCAGGCCTTCTGCCAGTTTATCACCAAACACAGACTAGGAAGTCCTTGGAAGCAGGCTTAGACACATCTTTCCAGTTACAAATGGCTCTAAGGGTAACCTCTGAAAGGTTCAGCTTATTCTGGGCTGAAACACTGAAGTGCAGCAAGCCTCTGTCTTCAGGCTGTCAGTATTTCAGCAAAGCCGATGGTGTCTCCGTCCTCAACACTTTATGTCTTCACTAAAATCTAAAAATAGCATTTACAGCAAACCTAAAATACAGCCAGTCAGAAACTTAAGTGCATGCAGGATAGTTAGAACCTGAGAACAAACTTCAGGGGCTACATTTTTCTGTTACATGCTCTGGATATTTAAAGCAAGTAACACCTAAAACAACTGCTAGCAGACAGCCATGAAAACATGAACGTAATGCTCCAGAGTGTCTATGTTAGAATCATCTCTAGCTTTCAAACAGGGTAGTGCCCACAGATACTAAGGTACACAAATGTATTTCTCACTTCTATAGGAGTTTTCAATTTATGAAAACAGTCTCTGAGATGAGTTGTCAGAATATTTAAGGAATGCACAAGAATTAAGTTCTGAATTGGCAACACACCCATATACCGAACACCTTCCATTTTGAAAAGCTCTGAAGTTCAAGGTAGACTTCCTTTAGGACTAACTGCACTGGGATTCTGTTCCCTAACTCACAAGAGGAATGGTGAATTACTCTTCCAGTAGACACTGTCCATCACTGCTTGTCATCCTAGAACACTACTTGGAGTGTCATGTAGCTCACCCCTGTCACTCTAGGGCTTGGTATTCCCAGGCTTCCTTATTTATATACTCTTTATCAATGGGTAGTATACAAAGACTTCCTATGAGGACAGACTGAGAGAGCTGGGGCTCGGCAGCCTGAAGAAGAGAAGGCTTCGAGAAGACCTGATAGTAGCCTTCCAGTATCTGAAGGGGGCCTACAGGAACGCTGGGGAGGGACTATTGACAAGGTCTTGTAATGACAGGACAAGGGGCAATGGGTTTAAACTGGCAGAGGGGAGATTTAGACTGGATGTCAGGAGGAAGTTCCTTACAGTGAGGGTGGTGAGACACTGGAACAGGTTGCCCAGGGAGGCTGTGGCTGCTCCCTCCCTGGAGGTGTTCAAGCCCAGGTTGGAGGAGGCCTTGAGTGCCCTGTACTAGTGGGAGGTGTCCCTGCCTATGGCAGGGGGTTGGAACTAGATGATCTTTGAGGTCCCTTCCAACATTACCATTCTATGATTCTATGATGATTCCCCAACTGTGTGGTCTTTTCTCCCTCTGCCACCTGTGGACACATGCTGGGCAAGATTAGGGGGGATAGTAGGTTACCTTTTCCATTCAGCGGCATGAAGTCATATTCTGGGTTCCTGTACAGCTCCTTTATATTACTTATATATAGAACCTTTACAATTAAGCAATGTTTACCTCTTTCCTGTCCTTAGCAGATCAAATCCTTCATTGATTTTGGTGAAAGGAAGTTTGTGGGTAATTAAGGGATCCAGATCAAATTTTTTCTTCATGTAGTCAGCAACCAATTGAGGAACAGAATCTTTACTCTTCCAGCCTGTAAAACCCCACAGACAATGGATAATGATAAACGTTTGTGAAAACAGATGAAGGCCATGACAGTTTAAATTTGTAGATGAAGCTTCTACAGCAGAATAGCACAATCAAATGTGGCAGGACATCTTTACCTTTGTGACACAGAGTGCCAGCAGGAAACATGGGATAAAGCACAGCTATTCTGCATACAACAAACCCAACAAGTGCTTTACTAGTAGAATACCAGAAAGGGGGATGTGCTGCCTTTTTCTTACAAGTAGTCCTAAACAAAGGTGTCTGAAATTGGAGGATGTGCTTCCAGTGGAATTTAATTTGTCTCTGCTGTTTTATTCAGGTGTCTCTTGAATACATCAGAGGAACTGACTGTAAGTGAGAAACTCTGTTATTGTAAGGAAATTTTCTGTGACTTTCAGCTTAGGGTTGAGCAAGCTAGGGGTTCCTGACTGTGGGACTCTTATAGGAGAATTCAGAAAAGAGGAAGAACTGCAAAGGACTGACAGCAGCTGGCAAGGGGCTGAGCTGAGCTGACTTACATAACATCAGGTGGGTCTGATCCCTGATATCCCTTAGGGTCCTGACTATTTCTCCCACTCTCTTTCTATTTCTGTCTTTCTATACCACTCATTCTCCTTTTCACTCTTGATTTTTTTTTCTCCACCTCCCCTCCCTCTCTTCTAGCCTTGTCTTTTCCTGATTTTCTTTTTCTTCCTTCATTCTATTTTCCCCTCCTTATGTGTTTTTATCTCCTCTTCTCCCTCCCTTCCCTCCATTTCTTTCTCCTGCCATTTGCTCTCTTTCTCTCCCTTTTTATCTTTTTTCCTTTAATTTTCTTTCACCATTTTTTCTGTTTTCTTTTTCTCTGTATTTTGGTCTTTTTACCTCTTTCCATCTCTGCCTTTTCTTCTCTCTCCCTTCTTCTCCACTCCCTCCCTCTCCATTTTTCCCTCTCTCCTCCTGTCACCATTAACTAACATTTCCCATGATGAAGTCTCTTTGTGCTTCTCTATCAGCAAAATAACTGTCAGTATTACTTCCAACAGAACAACTTAACCATATAGTTTAGAAATATCATTACAAGTCCTTACCTCCAAAGATAGACCCTTTCCAGCTGCGGCCAGTGAAAAGGAGCATGGGGTCAAAAGTGATCTTCTGTGCTGAAGGGGGCACTCCCACGATCACACTGACTCCATAGTTGCACTGGCAAGAGGCCAAGGCTGCAGTCTGCATTTGAATCAGAGAGCATCCAGAGTCATGTACAGTATCCCAGTATCACCAAGGCTGGAAGAGACCTCAAAGCTCATCAAGTCCAACCCGTTCCCATAGCCCTCAAGACCAGACCATGGCACCAAGTGTCACGTCCAAACCCACCTTGAACACCTCCAGGGACGCTGACTCCACCACCTCCCTGGGCAGCCCATTCCAGCAGTCAAGAACTTTCTCCTCACCTCCAGCCTAAACTTCCCCTGGCACAGCTTGAGACTGTGTCCTCTTGTTCTGGTGCTGGTTGCCTGAGAGAAGAAAGCAACCTCCTCCTGGCTACAACCACCCTTCAGGTAGTTGTTTGCTGCTAGATCACAAAAGTTTAATTGTCTTCTCCTCAGGGCTCAGCTTGAAATTAATTTTTGGCTATTGAAACCACATCAAAGAATTTCCATTGTATCTGCTCACACCATTATATCTGCTGTCATGGGTTAGGTGTGTCCTAGCTTTACTGCTCTTCCCCATTTTGTCTTAGTGATTGGTGACAAGCCACAGTTGGAAAGCCGACAGTGGCCTATGTGAAATTTAGCGACCCAGGTTAGGCCAGGGGATTACACTGAAGTCCCCTTTTCTCAATTTTTGAGTGTGTACCTGTCCCTACATCTCACTGGCAGGTATCTGGACTTAGAAGCATAGAATGGTAAGGTTGGAAGGGACCTCAAGGATCATCTAGTTCCAACCCCCTGCCATAGGCAGGGACACCTCCCACTAGTACAGGGCACTCAAGGCCTCATCCAATCTGGCCTTGAACACATCCAGGGAGGGAGCATCCACGACCTCCCTGGGCAACCTGTTCCAGTGCCTCAACACNGACCCTACTTCAGAGATTTGAAGTTAGTTTGATACTTTTCCAGTGGTTCCTCACTCTTGGTGCTTAGTGGGTGTTAGCGAAGAGAGAGCTAACAAGCGAACTCTGCATTTGACCAAAGCTTTTTGTCACATACCATGGTTTCAGTACGGCCAATGACCTCAAAGGAGTAGTCCACACCTTGGCCAGTCATTTCAATCAACACTTCATGGATGGGCTTCTTGAAATCTTTAGGGTTGATGCAGTCAGTGGCTCCCAGCTCCCTGGCCTTGGGAAACTTGTTGCTGTTGGTATCAATGGCAATGATGCGGGAAGCTCCAGCCACCTTGCAGCCCATCACAACAGAGAGGCCAACTCCTCCGAGGCCAAAGACAGCGCAGGTGGAGCCTGGATCCACCTATAAAACCAAATAAATACAGCATAGTGTCACAGTCCAGGTAAACACCAACATATTTTCTTACCACCAACACGCTTTCACTTAAGCCACTTGTTAATTTCAGCAGAAATAATTCACACGTGTACCTACCAATGCAATAGCCTGATGCATTGTAAAAAAAATTGACACCTGATTAAGAGAAGCTGTCTTTAAAATACATTTCTGAGACCAGGTCTTCATTGCACATCTCAGCTTCAGGCTTAGAGACACATCTTTCTAAACAATGCTTTCTATTCCAGTGGTGTTAAGGCTTGTGACTGGAGAAAGTGCCAGCTTTGTGAAAGCCACACTCATGTATCTCTACTAGTTAGGAGTGTTGCTTCCATTTATTCCTAGACTTAAGTTACCCCCCCCCAAAAAAAAAAAAAAAAATTAAAGCCAGCCCTGATTTATTCTGGGCTAACATTTCAAATGGAGCAGGTAAAAACCTGCCAGAGGANAAGTTGTGAGATAAAAAAAAATGTAATAGATGGCAATAAATATTTTTACTGGATTTTGAAATGAAGACTTCTGAATACCTTAGAGATAGAGAAACTGAAGTAGGCAAAGTAGAATTACCTTCTTCCCACTCTGAACTCAGCAGAGTTTATAGCTCTTGGCTGCCATGCTGATGACTGACTTGCAGGCCACACAATCCTGAGCAGACCCCGTCAGACACCAGAAGCACCTGCTGCAATACTTACCTTGGCAGTCTTCACAGCAGCCCCATAACCAGTTGAAAATCCACAGCCAATTAGACAAACTTTTTCCAGAGGAGCACCAGAATCAATTTTGGCTACAGCAGTTTCATGCACTACTGTGTACTCCATGAAGGTACTTGTACCAACAAAATGGTGAATTATTTTTCCTTTACAGGTGAATCTAGAGGTGCCATCAGGCATGAACCCAGAAACTGGACCAAAGCTGTTTGAAAGATGACCAGAAATAATGGCAAGTGAGATGTGTTAAAGACGATCAGTTATGCATAAACAAAACCTAAATACGGGTTATTAGTAACCCAAGAAAACTCACTCAGTTTTACTGCATAGGTTCCCCTTGGTGCTTAAGCAGCTGCTGCACTCCCCACACTGTGGAACAAAGAGTGGAATAACCTTGTCTCCTAAAAATAAAGCAGTGATGACAGGGGATTAAAAGAGGCAAACGTGAAGCATACAGGTAAAAACATCAAGCAAGTGTACTTAATCCCCACACGAATGTACGCTAACAGTGCAGTGCTGGCTTTATTTCTTTCTGCTGACCTTGGAAGATGAATTATCTCTATCACAAAGGACATCATTAGGGTAAAGTTATGGTAATTAATTTCAAAAGACAAAATTCCTGGTGTCTGTCATAGAACCAAGTTTGAGCTATGCCATAAAACCGTGCTAAGGACCTCATTCAGCAGTGTAATTACATCTTCTACTTAAAAGGAAAATAGGAATACACAGGTGAAGAGACTGAGATAGTAACTGGCATCCACCATTAGGACAGCAGGTTGGAGGAGGGAGGTAACAGGGTTAGAAACTGTGCATGCAAAGAATGGGAAATTATGCAGCAATTCACCAGTCCCCTTGAGTTTCTTTCATTATTTACAGTCCTGTTAGTGTTGCATTGAAATAAAGGTAAACATTGTTGTCAGAGAAGCAGTGACACAAGCTAAGGCAACATATCTAACCCTCTAGCACAGTAATGATGTAATTAATGAAGCAGCACATAGCTTCCCAGTGAACTTTTTTTTTACTGCTACACATTTTCCGCATCAACAATGTATGCTAAATGTCTAATAATTAATCTCTAAACACATAACCCCTAATAAAGATAAAATTGCCACTAGGCAGTTCTAAAATATGACTAACCTTTGACATGCTAAAAATCAAGGGAACTCTTTGGTTTCCACTAAAAATGGAAAAAATGCAGATTTTCTTACTGCACAATTTAGCCCATATTACAATTTGTTCAGTCTCTTAAAATGTGTATAGAAATCCATCAGGAGGAAGTTCTTTCCAGTAAGGGTGGTGAGGCACGGGCACAGGTTGCCCAGGGTGGCTGTGGCTGCTCCCTCCCTGGAGGTGTTCAAGGCCAGGTTGGATGAGGCCTTGAGTGAGCTGTACTAGTGGGAGGTGTCCCTGCCTATGGCAGGGGGTTGGAACTAGATGAGGAAACTCCTTGAGGTCCCTTCCAACCTTACCATTTGATGATTCTATCTCATCTTGTAGCAACAGCAGGAAGATCAGCATACTTCACTGACTTCTCAGTCTACACGCTGTAGTTCAAATGGAGTGTAGTGGAGAAGCAGCTAGCCCAGAAGTGTCCTCAGAGAAACCCAGCACTCATGATCAGTGCTGTCTCAGTGCTGCACACATACAAAGCCTGCAGCTGGATGGACACCCGAGGCCTACCCTGATACTTTCAAAGTGACGTAACTGAGCACAGAGGTCTAAATTCTGATCTACTGAAATCGATGGATTTTTTTAACTTAGCTGCACTAAAAGAAGTTGCTTTGAGAAGCTGCCTAGTGGTGTGCTTTGCCTTCTTCGTCCTAAAGATGAGCTATGCAAACTACAACTTGATTTGCTATGACCAACAGCAAAGAATCTATAATCCTGTGACAGGAAAAGCATGATGTAGATGGAGAGCAAGCTGCAGATGTTTTTGTCAAAACCAAAAGTAATCGAATGGAAAAATCTGAAAATAAATTGGGACTGGGACCACCAAAAGATGTGAGCAGCACATGTAGTGTCTTTTAAGATACCCTTAAAAAACCTCCAAGTTGGAACTTCTCCTCTGCAGGACTGGCACTCATGCATGCAATCATCTTTGACTTACACAGGAGCCTGGGAACTCAGCGCAGGGCTTGTGTTCAGTGCTGTTTCGTACCTGGTTTGACAGAAGTTACTCCTTCCCCGACACTCTCCACAACACCAGCGGCTTCGTGCCCAAGAATTACTGGAAAAGGCACAACCAGTGCACCAGTTACCACGTGGTCATCGGAGCGACAGATCCCCGTGGCCACAATCTGACTCGGAAGAAAGACAGGACTGTTTCAGCATTTAGCCATGTCATAGATGGAAGTGGAATGATACTACATACTTGCTACCCTCCACAGTCACTGTGATGGTTTGGGAGTTCCCTGCCCCCCCACACTTTGCTAAATGACCCAGA
>VWZE01022168.1:8693-43516 GCA_013396675.1 Eubucco bourcierii
TTCCATGTCCTTCCTGTGCTGAGGGCTCCAGAACTGCACACAGGACTCCAGATGGGGTCTGAGGAGAGCGGAGTAAAGTGGTCGAATCCCCTTCCTTGCCCTGCTGCCCACACTGCTCTTGCTGCAGCCCAGCACACAGTTGCTGTCTGGGCTGCATGTGCACACTGCAGCCTCCTGTTGAGCTTTTCATCAATTCAGACCCCAAGGTCCTTTTCCTCAGGGCTGCTCTCAGCCCTTCACCACCCAGCCTGTATTTGTGCTTGGGATTGTGCCTACCCAGGTGCAGGACCTTACACTTGGCCTTCTTGAATGTCATGAGGTTGGGCTGGGCACAGCTCTGCAGCCTGTCCAGGTCCCTCTGGATGGATCCCTGCCCTCTAGCAAGTCGACTGTGCCACACAGCATGGCGCCATCTGCAAACTTGCTGAGGCTGCACTGATTCCTCTGTCCATGGCACTGACAAAGATATTAAACAGCACTGGTGCCAACACTGGTACCAGCACTGACCCCTGTATTTACTATTTTATTTTTTTTTTTACATCTGTTAATTTTTTTTAAGCTGCATTTTTAGCCCTCCTTACTATGTTTATGTCCTTCTGTTTTCATCATTTGGACACAGAAGGTTCTTTCCAAGGATGAAAGTGTCATGGATCAAGAAAAATCAATGTTTCACCTGTTTCGTACTGTACAACTTTGTAATACTTTGGTTTTCATATGCAGGGATAAAATGTGTGCCAGAAAGGTGATATGGGTAGCACACTCGTTGATTTACTGTCAGTCTACCCTGCAACAAAGATCTTGCAGGAACTGAACAATGTGCTCTTTTCGTACTGTAACAGTGTTACAGTACTTAGTACTACCTGATCTTTGTTATTACATCAAATGAGCAATGTTAGGCTCAAAGAATCATGTAATAATTTTCATTGGAAAAGACCTTTAAGATGATCAAGTCCAACCATTATCTAACTCTACCAAGTCTGGGGCTAAGCCACATCCCTCAACAGAACATCTCTCTGCCTTTCATATCTTCAGGGATGAGGATTCAACCACCTTCCTGGGGAGACTATTCCAGTTGTTGAGAAACTTTTCAGTCAAGGATTTTCTTCTGATATCCAGCATAAACCTCCCCTAGTTCAATTTGAGGACATTTCCTCTCAACCTATCACTTGTTATTAGGCAGAAGAGACTAACCTCCACCTCACTCCAGCCTCCTTACAGGAAGTTGTAGAAAGCGAGAAGGTCTTCCCTGATCCTTATATTCTCCAAGCTAAACAACTCCAGTTCCCTCAGCTGTTCCTCAAACACCTCTTCTCCAGACCCTTCACCAGCTTCTTGGAATTTGCTTTAGCACAAAATGTCTTTTTTGTAGTGAAGGCCCCAAAACTGGACCCACTACTCAAGAGTTGGCTTCACCTGTGCTGAATACAGGAGGACAATCATTTTGATGTTCCTGACACAGGCCATTAGAAAAATATTCCTTTCTTCAATTTGAGATTGTCACAGTATCACAGAATCACAGTATCACCAAGGTTGGAAGAGACCTCAAAGCTCATCAAGTCCAACCTGTTACCACAGCCCTCAAGACCAGACCATGGCACCAAATGCCACATCCAAACCCACCTTGAACACCTCCAGGGACGCTGACTCCACCACCTCCCTGGGCAGCCCATTCCAGCAGGCAATGACTCTCTCAGGCAACAACTTTCTCCTCACCTGCAGCCTAAACTTCCCCTGGCACAGCTTGAGACTGTGTCCTCTTGTTCTGGTGCTGCTTGCCTGAGAGAAGAAAGCAACCTCCTCCTGGCTACAAGCACCCTTCAGGTAGTTGTAGACAGCAAGAAGGTCTCCCCTGAGCCTCCTCTTCTCCAGGCTAACCAATCCCAGCTCCCTCAGCCTCTCTCCATAGGGCTGTGCTCCAGGCCTCTCCCCAGCCTCGTTGCCCTTCTCTGGACACACTCAAGCACCTCAATGTCCTTCTTCAATGGAGGGGCCCAGAACTGGACACAGTACTCAAGGTGTGACCTAAGCAGTGCAGAGTACAGGGGGAGATGTAATATACTCTACCGAATGCCCTGCAAGCTGCCTGTTTCTGGGCAGCTGCTCTGAGCAATGCCAATGATTGCAAATTTAAAGGCTTACAGATGGGGATATGCCCTGGGACAGTGTCTGCTGTTCTAGGAAAATCCATCCAAAGTATCTAAAATCTGAGACAGAGACAATGCAATTATGAGAGAGGCTGAATTTTTAAAAACAAAATATTTTACCAGAGAATTTAATAAATGTGTTGTGGGAAAGCATTTCTCAGGTTGCAGAAGAATTTCCTGAGAAGATCACAGGGGAGCAAATAGCCTGGGATTGTTGGTGAGGTTCTTTGCATAAGTGAAATGGAAGCTGGGGCTCTGGCCTCACGTGTCCCGATTTTAGAGAAGGAACCTGGGTAACAGAATAGGTGTGGGGTGTATTGTTTGTATGTCATCTCAAGTGAAGTCATGGTTTAGTACTCTCAGCCACTAAGTGTTATGTAAATCTAAAGTGGAGTCATGGAAGAGGAACAAGCAATTATGTAATACTCATTCTTCTGGAAAATCCAGGGCTTCACTATTGCAACCTGCTCATATTTCCATCCAACTTTCTGCCGTTTCACTGACACAAAGGAAAACTGACACCCTGGCAGGCTGTGCTGCCATTTAGTGTGACCTGGACAGGCTGGAAAGTTGGGCAGAGGGGAACCTCATGAAGTTCAGCAAGGGCAGGTGTAGAGTCTTGAACCTGAGGAGGACTAATGCCCTGCACCAATACACGTTAGGGGCTGACCTGCTGGAGAGCAACTCTGTGGAGAAGGACCTGGAGTGTGGTGTGCAACCAGGATCCAGCAACATGCCCTCATGGCCAAGAAGGCCAATGGTATCCTGGGGTCCATTCAGAAGAATATTGCCAGCAAGTCAAGGGAGGTTCTCCTGTTCCTCTACTCTGCCCTGCTGAGGCCACACCTGGAATATTGTATGTAGGTTTGGGTTTCTGAGTTCAAGAAGGACAAGGTTTTTCTAGCTCGTGTTTAGATTTAGACTGGATGTTAGGAGGAAGTTCTTTCCAGTGAGTGTGGTGAGGCACTGGCACAGGTTGCCCAGGGAGGTTGTGGCTGCTCCCTCCCTGGAGGTGTTCAAGGCCAGGTTGGATGAGGCCTTGAGTGAGCTGTACTAGTGGGAGGTGTCCCTGCCAATGGCAGGGGGTTGGAACTAGATGATCCTTGAGGTCCCTTCCAACCTTACCATTCTATAATTCTATGATTCTAAGGAATTAATGGAGAGAGTCCAGGGGGGAGCCACTGAGATGATGATCAGACCTTAGAAAGACAGGCTGAGAGACCTGGGGTTGTTTAACCTGTCAAAGAGGAGACTGGGGATGGGTCTCATGAATGCTTATCAATTTCTAAAGCTCATGTGTGTCAGGAGGATGGAGCCAGACTCTTCTCATTGGCGTCTGGGGACAGGACAATGGGCAGTGGACACATAGTGGAACACAGGAGGTTCCACATAAACAAAAGGAAAAACTTCTTGCCTTTGAAGGTGGCAGAACACTGGAATAGGCTGCTCACAGATATTGTGAAGTCTCCTTTTCTGGAGGCATTCCAACACTGAAGTTCCTCCATGACTTCCTCTAGGTGATGCTGCTCTAGCAGGGGGTGTTGGACTCGATGATCTTCAGGGATCCCTTCCAGTCCCCACCATTGTGTGATTCTGCAAACATTGCTACCATGCAAAGAATTCCTCTAGGATCAGCAGTTTCACTAATGAATTGATTGTCTTGTTTCCAGAGATGTGTGCTCTTCAGTTACCATGAACAGAATGCCTTCTGATATTTCTGTTTTTCAAATGCTTTGTCTTTTGTTTTTGTTTGTTTGATTGCGCTTTGCCTTTTTTTGTTGTTGTTTATCTGTGTATCAAGAAGAAATTGTCTTATGTTTATTCTAAAGGCATGCTGCACTTAAAGGATGAATTTCTGAACCAGTTTGTACCAGGGCCCTGCAATTAATTTCTCTTTCCCTCTCCCTCCTTAATTCTTTTTTTACGTATTTGTGAAGGTTTGGGAGTTCCCTGCCCCCCCCCCCNCTTCCACCTTCTCCCCACCCCTGTGCCTTACCCCAAGGTTTGCCTTACGCACAAGTTAAATTAGGAGGATCAGCCAGGGGGGCTAGAAGAAAAGTGGTTAGTGAAGATTAATCAGCAGAGGAGCCAGAGCCCAGAAGCTGCTAGATCACCCCAGCAGCTGCTGCTCCAGCAAGAGTCAGAGAGAGACTGACTTATCTATATGTTTTGGTTAGTGTTCCCAAACAATTCTCCAGCAAGCGTATGAGTGAAGTAGACATCATGATGTTTTCCTTTCACAGCCTAGAGTGTAACTTTCTCTATTAAAATATTCCAATTAGCCTCAAACCAGCACACTATTACTTAGTACCAGTTTAGAGGTCAGAGTTGCAAGAACAAGCATGTGTGTGACATAATTTAGTGGGCATGGTGGTGTTATGTTGAGGTTTGGACTTGACGATTTCAGAGGTCTTCTCCTAGCTTAATGATTCTATGATTCTATATTCTTAGCTATCTTCTGTCCTCACAACTAATGCAGCAGCTTTCTTCACAGTATAACTGCCCTTGTTTGCACACCACCTATCTGCCTCTTAACATTGTCACTTTCATGTTAGGTCATTTGGGGAAGTTTTGTGCAATACTTCTCACTAGCACTAGTGGCAATAGAAAGTAGGTGTAGCAGCACCTGGATAGTTGTTTTCTTTGTGCCCTAACTTGGTCATCAGAAAGCTTCTGAGAATGTGGGTAGGGAAGCTGGTTAAGCCTGGGTGGTTTCGCTGTGATGTAGTTTAGGTGATCTGTCGTGATGGTAAGAATAATCCCAGTATGGCTGAGCCACTAGCAAGAGTATATTATATCATAGGAAACGTGAAATGGATAGAATCCAGCTCTCAACAGTCCCATGCCCAGCTGTAGCACATCACTCTAGCAGTCATTTCCTTCTCATACCCTCTAACTCTGGGCCCACTCTGCACTGCCTAACACCTGTCTTCAGTACCCCTAGCTCTCTTCCACATCCTTAATTGCTGCAGTATATTAGGCTTTCTCTTCCCATTCATCACCAGGTTGGCTGAGGAAGAGTAAGGAAAAATTGCCTGTGAGCTTCCCCAGGTTGCAGTTACAGACATGTTAATTGGCTGCTTTATTTTCTCTGATTCTGTGCTTTTGTTCTGTTGGTGGGGTTGTTTGGTTTTTTTTTTTTGTTTGTTTGTTTGGTTGTTGTTGTTGTTTGGTTTTGGTTGGGTTTTGTTTTGCTTTTTTTTTTTTTTTGTTTTCTTTTTCTTTTCCTGGGTAAGAACATTAATTGCATCCACCACTACTATAAATTATGCAGTTTTCCCTATTCAGTTGGTGTTACCCAGAGTGTTGCCAACACATCAAGGAAATTGAATTCTTCAACTCTATACAGCAGTTGTGAGACTATGGATCATACAATTGTTTTGGTTGCAAAAGACCTCTAAGATTGTTGAGTCCAACCGTCATTGAAATCTACCAAGTCGGGCTCTAAACCATGTTCCTCAGCAACTCATCTCTGTCTTTTAAACACCTCCAGGAATGGAGATTCAACCACCTCTACATGGAGCCTATTCCAATCTTTAAGACTCCTTTCACTGAAGAAGTTTCTTCTAATACCCAACCTAAACCTTCCCTGGTGTAACTTGAGGCCATTTCCTCCCAACTATCACTTGTTGCTAAGGGAAGACACCAGACACCCACCTACAACCTTCGTTCAGATACTTGGAGAGAGAGGTGAAGTTCTGTGTCCGTATTTGGCTTCCCAGTACGTGGAAGACATTGTGATAGAGTAAAGGGAGTCTAGAGGAGGGTCACTGCATTGGTCAGTGGATATACAAACCTATAGGAAGAAACTGACACAGTCTCATTTATTTAGCCTGTTGAAATGAGGCTAAGAGGGAACATAACTGCATTCTTGTAGAGTATGGTTATTGAGAAGGCAAAGTCATGCTTCTCTTGGGGTGCACAGTGAAAGGCCGAGAAGTAATGAATAGAAGTTATAGTCATGGAAATTCTGATTTAAGGGGATAAAGTCTTCACAACATGGAGAGTTAAGCATGGGAGCAGATGTCCAGATGTGATATTCAAAGTATGACTGGACAAGCTGGCCCTGCTTAAAAGAAGAGATTGGACCACATAATGTCAGGAGATCCCTTTCTATACAAATTATTTAATGTTTCTGTGTCTCGATTATTCTGAAACTCAGTCAGGTTTGCTAAGAATTCACCAACAGACTTAAAAGTTGTTTGGAATTTAGATTAGACATTAGGAAGAATTTTGAACAGGTTGCCCAGGGAAGTTGTGGCTGCTCCCTCCCTGGAGGTGTTCAAGGCCAGGTTGGACGAGGCCTTGAGTGACCTGTACTAGTGAGAGGTGTCTCTGCCTATAGCAGGAGGGTGGAACTGGTAGATCCTTGAGGTCCCTTCCAACCTTACCATTCTATGATTCTTACCTCTTAGGGTTGTGAGGCACTGAACCAGGTTTCCCAGAGAAGTTGGTGAAAGCTTCAGGTCTGGAAGTGTTCAAAGCCAGGTTGAATGGAGCCTTAAGTGACTTGGTCTAGTGGGAAGTGTCTCTGCCTGTGGCAGGTGAGTTGGAAACAGATGATTTTTAAGGTCCCTTCCAGACAAAACCATTCTGCAGTTCTGTGATGGGGCAGTCAGGGATGGGGGTGGAGAGAAAGTTTACTCCAGGTGATTAAACAAATGAAGTAATGTTGTCAGATTCCTTTCCCTAGAGATACACTTTTCCTGACCACTGACAAAAATGTAGACAAGTAGCCAGCTTAATATTGCTGAATGTTACTGTACACAGTAAGAAATCCAGAGTACAGTTAGGTGCTTCCTTCTGTGCCATGCTAAATATCTTGTTCCTGTGCCATGCTGAATGTCTTGTTCCTGTGCAAGTGCCCGAGCCCACATGTAACAGCACTACCTTATGATGACTTCTGCTTTGTGACATCTATCCACAGGTGATCTTCACGGAACAAGGAAATACTTCAGCAGTGGCAAATACTAAGGAGTTGAAACATTAAAGAACCTTCTAATCAATGACACAACAAGGAGAGGCTGTCTTCAGATGGGCGGGAACCGGTTTGGCTTGTGAGGTACAAAGCTACGTGAAACAGGAGAGCTTTCCTAAGCTATTGTTTTCGAGTTCAAGGAGTGTGAGAACTGGCAGCAGAGAGGAAGAAGAATGTATGCAAATTTTATTTAAATGTCTTCTGTTGGAATATCCTGGAGGAGGAGCATCATCTCAGACCAGTTTAAAAGCCTGAAGACAGGCTGCTCAGTTGAGATCAGTCTCCTTTCTTTCTTCTTCACGGACAGAGATGTGGTCAAGAATTCTTCTGAGTATTCTGTCCTTGATCTGGATTGCCACAGTGTCTTCTGAACTGTAAGAGATCATACATTCTGTGATTTCATGATCATTTGCTTTATTGTGTTTTCTAACAGTTTCTTTCTCTGTAGTGCTAAACCAGCTGTGTAAGACCTAGATTCTGAAATGTATCTGAAATGGAAGTGACATTGAAGCATCATTTGGAGTGATGCTCTCCGTTCTTAAACTGCTATGAAATCTGATTTGAATGACAGAAACCTGAAACTGGAACAGATGAAATATGAAGAGTGTAGGTAAAATGGGGAGGAGATTCAAGGCTAGAGTAGCAAGTAATGCTAGTGATCAGGATTATTATGCATCACCATTACAGAGGATGATGTGTGAGGAGGTCCTCTGGGCTAAAAACTGGCTGAGTCTGGGGTTGTTTAGAAAAGAAGAAAACCTTGGCCTGGAGAAAAGAAGAAACCTTGGTCTCCTTGGCCTGGAGAAAAGGCCAAGGGGAGACCTTATTGCTGTCTAAAATAATCAAACCTCAAGTTGCACCAGGGGAGATTTAGGCTGGATATTAGAAGAAACTTCTTCATGGAAGGGGTTCTCAAACACTGAAATAAGCTCAGGAGGGAGGTGATTGGATCCCCATGCCTGGAGATATTAAAAAAGATGCAGAGATGTGGTGCTGAGGGACATGGTTTAGCACCAGACTTAGTAGACTTATATGATGGTTGCACTCACTGATCTTAGAGGTCTTTTTCAATCAAAGCAGTTCTATGGTTCCTTGGTGCTAGGGACTATGCCCAATGGCAGTCCAAGTATTAGTGCTCATCTTATTGTTATCAGGATTAGTTTTACACCTACTGTGCTGTCCTAGCTTCTACAGGACTGTTGATTTCTAGGCTTTATACAAACAGAAATACAACAAATTAGAGCTTTAATCCCTTTGTTGAAAGTTCTAATTGAAAATACTACAAAAATCAAAGGGTTCAGCTTTCTCATCTGTTTGCTTTAATGATTTTCATTTTGGTCTTTGATTATCATGCAGCCTGAATTGGGCAAGTGAAAATAATGATAAAGAGCAAGCAAAGCTGCATTACAAAGGGAAAGGATCCGATTACCAATGAAAGGTTGTGCAATTTCTATTGAACCACAAACCCAACTCGTAATTTCTGTCATACATTATTTGGAAAGACTAGTCTGTGCAGCAGAGAACCAGTGGCCAGCAACAGAACCTTAGCCAAATACAGCAATATTCCCCTATTTTTGGAGGAAGGGTTTGGGGAAGGAAGACTGCCCCAATTCTGGAGAGCAGAATAAATAAAGAAGTCCAAAGGAAGAAAGAAGGAAAGGAAGCAACACAGGGTGAGGCATGGAAGCAGAGCAGAACAGGATGAGTGTTCCCAGGAATATTCTGCAGTATGCAGGATTATTTCTTGGTTGTCAGTTCTCATTGGGAGGGGGAGATAATCAGGAATAGTGTGCATCAGCAATAGTGTGGCCAGCAGGAGCAGGGAGGTCATTCTCCCCCTGTGCTCTGAACTGTTTAGGCCACACCTTGAGTCCTGTGTCCAGTTCTGGGCCCCTCCATTGAAGAAGGACATTGAGGTGCTTGAGCATGTCCAGAGAAGGGCAACGAGGCTGGGGAGAGGCCTGGAGCACAGCCCTATGGAGAAAGGCTGAGGGAGCTGGGATTGGTTAGCCTGGAGAAGAGGAGGCTCAGGGGGGACCTTGCTGTCTATAGCTACCTGAAGGGTGGTTGTAGACAGGAGGAGGTTACCTTCTTCTCTCAGGCAACCAGCACCAGAACAAGAGGATACAGTCTCAAGCTGTGCCAGGGGAAGTTTAGGCTGGAGGTGAGGAGAAAATTCTTGCCTGAGAGAGTCATTGCCTGCTGGAATGGGCTGCCCAGGGAGGTGGTGGAGTCAGCGTCCCTGGAGGTGTTCAAGGCAGGTTTGGACGTGGCACTTGGTGCCATGGTCTGGTCTTGAGGTCTGTGGTGATGGGTTGGACTTGATGATCCTTGAGGTCTCTTCCAACCTTGGTGATACTGTGAGACTGTGATCCTGTGATAATCAGAGAAAATGATACTGTAATTCTATGATTCTATGATTAACCTTTTTTCATTTACCTCAAAATGAAGCTAAATGTCACTCCTCCTTATGAGAGATTCCAGAGGTTTAAGAATAGACACAGGTCATGGGAGGATAAATAGAGCTGTGCTTTGTCAGTGTTTAGACACCTTAGTAATTGGAGCTCTGTACGTACCTGAAATGGGAAGATGCAGCATTATGCCAGATAACAGACTGAACAGAATGATGCCAGTCTTGAAGGGACTTACTGCTCTACAACTACCTGAATGGAAATTGTAGAGAAGTGGGTATTGGTGTCTTTTCCCAACTAGTAATAAGATGAGAGGAAGTAACCTCAAGTTGTGCCAGGGGATGTTTAGATTGGATATTAGCAAACACTTTACTGAAAGAGTGGTTATGCTTTCAGACACCTTGCCAGGGAGGTGGTGGACTCACCATCCCTGGAAGTGTTCACAAAACATGTGGTCATGGCAGTTCAGGGTGTGGTTTAGTGGGCATGGTGGTGCTTTGTTAAAGGTTGGACTTGATGACTTTAGAAGTCTTTTCTAACCATAAGGATTCTATGATTCTTTCAGCTGAGATGGACTCTATTTTCTTATCACCTTACTCAAAATTAATTGAAGGAAATAGAAATTCTTCCACTGGTTTGAGTAAGCACTGAACCATGTCTCCCTTCACACTTGGCATTTCTGTGGCATTTTCCTGTGCTGTTTGCACTGCCTTTCCTCCATGACTGAACACTCTGATCTGATCTTGCATTCTCGCAGTCAGTATGTGCTGCTGGTCCCGGCAACAGTGCGGAGTGATTCTCCACAGACTGCTTGCCTGCAGTTCCACAACCTCAGCGAGCCTCTGTCCCTGAGCACCACCCTGGAGTATGGCAGTATCCAGCAGACTCTCTTCGAGGAATCTGTGACAAAGAGTGATTTCTTCAAGTGCTATGAGTTCAAGGTATTTTCCTGTTTGAGACTGCCGAAGAGGGTGTAGAAGCTGGAAAAATGTTCTGTGCACAACTCTCCTTGTCAAGAGTGCAGGCAGGGAATAGGACAAAAAGAGAGAAATTGGCTGGAAAGACTTAAAATACAGACAGAAAAAAAAAAACCCAAACATATGGATTCTGGGGGGAAGCTGGAGAAAGACTTTCCATCTCCATTCCCTGAGTGAATAGCAAAAAACTTTTGATTGTCATCACAGATGCATGTGCCTTATGGGACTGTCGTAACTGGCAAGCTGAAGAACTCAGCAAGGTCAGGTTCATTCCCTTTCCTGTTACTCTGCAAGAGCTGGGCTGATACAACAAACAAATCCCAAGATTTGAGCTTTCAGATTGCCACAGGGGAAACACTTCAGAAATTAGCTATTCAGCTGAGACAACCTTGCATATAGACAGGTAGCTACATGAGATGAGGAAATGCTTAGGACAAGGCAGAGCTCAGCCTCTTAGTATCTGGTGACAGATTCTGGGATTTACAGAGCAGAAATTCCTGAAGATTATCTCACTGTCAAAGCCAGGGCTTCTCATGACTTTGCACAAGTTATTTATGATTCACATGGCAGTCAGTATCTTACTCAAGAACCCAGGGCACCAGGGGATCTCAATGCATCTCATTTACTACTTTCCCTCTGGCGTTTTGTTTCTCTCCAGGTTCCTTCTGCTACTTCAGACCCTCTGGCATTTATTTCCTTCTCTGCCAAAGGCACCACAGTCGACTTATCTGAGAGAAGATCGGTGGCAATTCAAAATGTGGATAATACTGTCTTCATCCAGATGGATAAACCCATCTACAAACCAGGGCAAACAGGTGGCTGAGAGCTTTTGAGTTAGTGAACTGGGAAACTGAGTACAAGGATGGGTCAAGGACTTCTTGTGGAATAAAAGATCCTAGACTAGGAATGCCATGAGCAATCCTTCAAGTAGTGTAGCTCATGATCAGAGGGCTGGAGTAGCTCTGCTATGAGGACAGACTGAGAGAGTTGGGGCTCTGCAGCCTGGAGAAGACAAGGCTTCCAGTAGACCTATCTGAAGGGGGCCTACAGGAAGGCTGGAGAGGGACTATTGACAAGATCTTGCAATGACAGGACAAGGGGTAATGGGTTTGAACTGGCAGAGGGAAGATTTAGACTGGATGTTAGGAGGAAGTTCTTTCCAGTGAGGGTGGTGAGACACTGGAACAGGTTGCCCAGGGAGGTTGTGGCTGCTCCCTCCCTGGAGGTGCTCAAGGCCAGGTTGGACAAGGCCTTGAGTGAGCTGTACTAGTGGGAGGTGTCCCTGCCTATGGCAGGGGCTTGGAACTAGATGATCCTTGAGGTCACTTCCAACCTTACCATTCTATGATTCTATGATCTTTGAGTCATCAAAAGTCAGCAAAAAATAGAACCACTGTAATAAATTAGTAGAGTTAATGTGCATTTACTGAGTAATTGCATTCTACTTTTACTAGGTTTGCTGAGATCAGTCACATAAAAAGTGTCCTTAAAAGTACAAAAAGCAATAGGTTAGGCTTGGAATCAATAAAATTCACATAAAAATAAAGTAAGCATGCAATGTCCTGTCAACAATTCTTGCTGCTTTGCTCCTAATCTGATTCACTGTGCTGATTCCATCGTAATATTTAAATGACAGTATAATTATAGTTCACTTCTGCAGAGAGTGTACACTTAGAATTTCAAGACAATTTTTCCTTGTCTTTGATTTTTTTTTTCCATCTCATTGGTTTGTATAAACAGCAAGGGTTTTTTTCTGGGAAATGATCCAAAGAAAGTTTCCTAAAAGTGAGAGTCTCTCTAGAAGAAATGAAGGCTGCACAGGGAATTTGTGTTTACTATAGATTTTACTTTAAGTTCAGTGGGTCAAAAGTGAAAATATTTCAGCTACTGACTTTAATTTGGGTTTTTGTTGGGTTTGGGTTTTTTTTGTTGGGGTTTTTTTTGGGTTTTTTTGGCTGGCTAAAATAATGAAATGCTTTCTAGTTCTCTAGGGGAGGTTTTAGTACTGCTGAAATGTTTGAGGAACCTTTGTTTTAGTTGCATGTTGAAAGTGACTGTAAATGATCCTCTTTCTTGTCCTACCTCTTTTTCAGTGAGGTTTCGTGTGGTTGCTTTAGACACTCAGTTCAGACCTGTTGAGGAGACAGTAAGTATGAGTGATAATCAAGATTTTTCAGGCACTGTCTTGAGATATCTGTTCACTGAGGCTCTCTTACTTAGAGATTTAATTAAAAGGGCCTGAGATAGACCTCATAATGATTTTTGAGAACTGCCGTAACTCTTGAGCATCACAGTTTATATTTCCCCTTCATTTATAGAAGGGAAAGAGCCTCAAAGCACTCTGGGACATCTCTCACACCACTCAGGTTTCATAGTGACTCTACCTGTTCCAACTATGTGAAAAGAGATTGGATGTTTTTGCAGGAAAGATAAATGCACAAGCAGTTTGTCCTCTTTAAATTGTCTCTTTTATTATAGACATGAGTTTCCAGTTGTTTACTTGTCCCAGTCTTCTGTATCTAGAGAAAGGTGTTCACAGCCTTCTCTGTGTCGTAGTATATCTGAAGCTCCACACAATATCTTAATCATAGAACCATCTAGGTTGGAAAAGATCACTGAGTCCAAACATTAACACAGCACATTTTGATATATTTTTTTTTTCTTTCTCTTTGTTTCTTCTTCCAGTATCTCCGAATCATCATTGAGGTAAGAGATGGTTCATGTCATTAAAGCACAGGTTGTGTTGGAAATACATTCAGCATTCCATATATAGTGTCAATAGCTAAGGGGAGATTCATCCAAAGCACAATGTCTAAAGCCAGTGGACTTTGAGGTTGAACAGTACCCATTATAAAACACTAGAAGAGTAGAAATCAGGAGAACTGGAAACATTTGTCAGAGATGGCTTGGGATTGTTGTTGTTCTGTCTTCTGTTAGGATTCAAACAAGAGTGTCTACTGTGGTCTTTGGTAGGACTACAGTAAATGAGTTGGTGAAATAGCCTCATTCTTACACAGGCATAAGAACAGTAACTTTCTGGAATGTTATGTTCTGCTAACAATTAATCAGTCTTCTACCACGTTTCACATCACTAAATGTGAGGCCTCTGAAGGCCTCATGGAAGGAGTTGTGTCAGAAAGAATTCTGCTAGAAGAGCTGTAGATAAACAACCTGACTTCCAATCAGGTAGTATTTCTGAATGATCTGAGATCACCTGGCAGTGTAGCTAACTTTTAGTTAAGTATAAACTTAAGTTTATTTAATCCAGAAAGTAGTGGGAAGTTAGAGCAGATGTCAGCAGCCCAAATTCACATTTGCCCTGTGATGCACTTGGCCAGTATGCCAGGATACAAAATTTGGAAGAAACCAAGAAGGCAGGAAACAGGTTTATAAAGGTTTTGGTGCATCTCTTTCTCCCACTGTCCAGGATCCAGAGCGAAACAAGATATTCCAGTGGTTGGATGTAACATCAAAGCATGGAATTGCTCAGCTCTCCTTTCCACTAATTCCAGAGCCTATTCTTGGGTCCTACCACATCACTGTAGAAAAGAAGTCAGGTGAAAAACACTACCAGTACTTCAGGGTGGAAGAATACGGTAAGCAAAACTGTGGACTGTTCTGCTCCAGTAATGAGGCTGGCTCTGCCTAAGTCAGATTAGGAGCTGCTAGGGCAGTTTCCTGCTTACTCTTCAGAGCCCTTTCATACTTTCCAGCTTCCAGTGTACAGGTGTGTGAGAAAAAGCCCTTTTCCAGCCATACTGTCATTATTGCTGGTGATGTAGGACAAAAGATAAGCTGAAAAGAGTGATGGCGACCTGTTAGATTTTATAATTTCAATTCATCTATTGTGGTTTTCCTTCAGTGGCCCTGGATTGCATAGGAACTTCTGCTTCTAGTTTGAGATATCAGCATTGCTCCTACTTTGCTCTTCAAAAAAAGGTACAGCCAATTAAAAGTGATTTATCACAATTCTTACCATGGCTGTTACCGTTATGGGTATGGTTATTATTGAAATTTAAAGAATCATAGAACGGTAAGGTTGGAAGGGACCTCAAGGATCAGCTAGTTCCAACCCCCTGCCAGAGGCAAGGACACCTCCCACTAGTACAGCTCACTCAAGGCCTCCTGCAACCTGGCCTTCAACACCTCCAGGGAGGGAACAGCCACAAGCTCCCTGGGCAACCTGTGCCAGTGCCTCACCACCCTCACTGTAAAGAACTTCCTCCTGACATCCAGTCTAAATCTCCCCTCTGCCAGTTCAAACCCATTGCCCCTTGTCCTGGCATTGCAAGACCTTGTCAATTGTCCCTCCCCAGCCTTCTTGTAGGCCCCCTTCAGATATTGGAAGGCTATTATAATGTCTCCTGGAAGCCTTCTCTTCTCCAGGTTGCAGACCCCCAACTCTCATCTTGCCACTAAAGGTTATGTTTCTCCAATAATATTCTACAGCTAACCCCCAGGTAGACTTTTCACTGAACCACTTCCTCTCCCTCATTGGTGATAATGACGTTGCCAACTGTATTTTTACCCACACATACACCTGCCTATGGCATGCAGCTGTTGATTGGTCATGTTCACATTGCCTTCCCAGTGCTGCCAAAATTTGAAGTGACAACCAGCGTGCCAAGGAGGATTTCTTTCTTTGATGAAGAACTCAGAGTGAACGTTTGTGCTTCGTAAGTATCAGAGATGACACCACCACATTTGTGCTCAGGAAGAACAGGATAGAGGATGCTGTGCCATGCTGGGAAGCAGGGACCCTTCTGCTGATTCCAGAGAATGGGTTAGAGGAGTTCCTTTACTGACTTTCATGTCATGGAAGTCATAGCTAACTTTCCTCCCACTACAAAGCAGAATTAGAACTGGGAGAGTTTGTGTGTGCCCAAATGTTGGAAGATATCAAGCACTATACTCACTATCTGGTCACAGAACCACTAACTGGTAGGGGTTTAAAGGGACCTCCAGAGGTCACCCAGTTCAACTCTTCTGCTAGAGCAGATTCACCTAGAGCAGGTTGCACAGAAATGCATCCAGATGGGTTTTGAAATTGTCCAGAGAAGGAAACTCCACCACCTCTCTGGGTAGCCTGTTGCAGTTCTCTGGCACCCTCACAGAAAAAAAAAAAAAAGAAAACCAACAAACCCAAAACCAGCTTCTTCCTCATGTTTAAGTGAAACCTCCTGTGTTTTATTTTGTGCCCATTGTCTGTTACCTTATCACTAGGCACCACTGAAAAGAACCTAGCCTCATCCTCTTGACTCTTATCATTTAGATAGTAATCAGCATTGAGATCCCCTCTCAGCCTCCTCTTCTCCAGGCTAAACAGCTCCAAGTGTCTCAAGCTTTTCTTGTCAGAGAGATGCTCTGGTCCCCTCATCAGTTTCTGACCTTCCATGGCTCATGGTGAACTCGTTTTTCCACCAACACTCCTAGGTTCTTCTCTGCAGAGTTGCTTTCCAACTGTACTGGTACAGGTTATTTGTCCCCAGGTGCAGGACTCTGCACTTGCTCTTACTGAATTTTATTGGGTTTTGTTATCATAAAAAAGGGAGAGAAATAGCATAAAAGGATGGTCTAGCATTAAGAGTCCTGGCTGTGACACTGACAAAGGGCAGGGTGTAATGAGCAAAAGGTCTGAGCAGGAATCTTTCTCCAGTACATCCTGCTTTGTATAAGACACTAACAAGTAAAAACAAGCTCCTGGGAATGATAACTCAGCTGAGTTCAGCACTACTTTCCAGTTTCAGACTACTGCATGACTACTTCAAGACAAGGGTAAAGCAGACTCTCTTCACAAAGAGCCAGACACAGCCCTAAAGTAGCTGATGGGAATTCTGCTAGGGCTAACTGATCCTGATTCCTAGCTGTTCTTCTCTCTGTGTCCTTGGTACTCATGAGTGGTTAGGGTCTGTACTTTAATGTGGTCTTTGAAGGTTTGATGCTGAGTCCACAGGATTGGATTCTTGTCTCCCTCTCCTAGGTACACCTATGGCCAACCAGTGCAAGGCAACGCCCGAATCAATGTGTGTCAGCAGCGCTTCTATAGCCCACGGTGTGAGCAAAATCAGAAGAAAAACTGTGAAGCTGTCACTGGACTGGTATGATACAGGGAAAAGCCTTTTTTTCCCAGTCAGCTTTACTACCCAGTATGTATATCTCAGTGCTCAGTCACCTCATTCGCTTCTTTCAGAACACCAGAGAGGCAATCCCAGAGGTGTGCTTTTTCCTCATTGTCTTACAGGCAACCACAAAAGACCATAAAAGTAGTTTTCACTAATGACCTCATGAGGAAACTTTGATTTTTATCTAAGGAAGAGTCAGCAAGAGGGAGGGAAGCTTTTGAAACTGCACATTTGTGACCATTTCTAAAACACTGGAGCTGTGTTCTTACCAGTTCTAATCAGTAGACCTCCACTGAGAGTCTTTGAGGACACTTGGAATTAAACTAACATTTAATTTCCTCACTAGATGAGATTCAAAATGCTTCGATCATGGAGCTCAGGCATCACGCAAGATGGATTTAAGAAGGAGTATGAGCATAGAGAGAACTAGGGAGGGAGTGAGGAGAGAGGAATGAGGGTAAATGGGGTTGAAACAAAGAGCTAGTAAGGGAGCCTCAAAGTGAGAAGCCTAAGGTAGGAGGGGAGAAACTAAAAAGGAAGAGCAAAAAATATATGAGCAAAGGCAATGAAACTCTACAGACTCCTAATATAGATTTGGGAGCAATTTACTAGACCTTGAGAAAATGAGTTTTCCCCTTTGTGGTCCCTTTTCAGCTGGGGAAGGATGGTTGCCTCAACACTGTCATCTTCATCAAGTCTCTACAGCTTTATCGCAGCTATGCCCTGATGTATACCAACCTCGATGTAGAAAGCATCGTCACTGAAAATGGAACAGGTAACACCAAGTTGAGGTTGGGTGTAGCTGATTAAAGCTAATACATGACACTTTCTGAGAGGAATCTGCTGGATCACAATCTGTGCAGTGAACACCAGCAATGGCCATTTCCTTTGTGTAGCTCACCCTCCAGAGAATGACTACTCCATATAGCTTTTCCAAAGAATCACAGAACCACAGACTGAAAGGGGTTGGAATGGACCTCCAGAAATCATCTAGTCTAACTGCTCTGCTAATGCAAATATTTCTAGATCAGATTGCATAAGAGTGTGTCCAGATGAGTTTTCAAAGTCTTCATAGAAGGAGACTCCACAACCTCTCTAAGCAGCCTGTTCCAGTGTTCAATCACCCTAAAAGTAAAAACATTTCTCCTTAATTTCAAGTGAAACCTCCTGTGCTCTGGTTTGTACTCATTGTTCCTTGTCCTACCACTGGGCAACAGTGACAAGAGCTCAGACTCTTCCTCTTGACCTCCACTTTCTAGATATTGATCAACCTTGAGTAGATCCCCTCTCAGTCTGCTCTTCTCCAAGCTAAAGAATCCCAGGTCTCTCAGCCTCTTGTCAGACAGAGATGCTCTAGTCCCCTCTTCAATTTTGTGACCTTCCATTGGAGTCTCTTCAGTAGTTTCCTGTCTATGCTGGTTTGAGGCTAATTGGAATGTTTTAATAGAGAAAATTATACTATAGGCTGTGAAAAGGAAACAGTGGTGATGTCTGCTTCACTCATAGGCTTGCTGAGATGTATAAGAATAAGTACTCAAAACATAGATAACTCAGACTCTCGGGCACAGCGTCTAGCAGCTTCTAGCTTTTCTCCTCTCTGCTGAGCAACCTCACTAACCACTTTTCTTCTAACTCCCCTGGCCGATCCCCCAAGCTCATCTTGTGCATAAGGCAAACCTTGGGGTAAGGTACAGGGGTGGGGAGAAGGTGGAAGGGTGGTTGGGAGCCCCTCCTGGGGTCTCTGATTTCTGGGAGGGGAGTTGTGTGTCTGTATTCCCTTTAACTTGTCTATGTCTATAACTATTCCTGTCTGTAGTGTCTATCTCTGCCTGTACATTGTGCTGAGCTGTAAATAGAGCTTCAGTCCTTAACTTCCAGCTGGCTGAGCCTAGTCTGGGTCATTTTACAAAGTATGGGAGGCAGGGAACTCCCAAACCATCACACCTGTCTCTCTTGAACTGGAGAGTCAGAACTGGACACAATACTCCAGATGAGGCCTCAGCAGGGCAGAGTAGAGGGGGAGATGGGGAGGAGAACCTTCCTTGGCCTTCTAGTCATACCCTTCTGCACTCTGGAGTACTGTTGGCCTTTTTGGTCACAATGGCATGTAGCTGGCTCATGGTAGGTTTGTCCACTAGCACTCCCAGTTCTTTTTCCACAAAGCTGCTCTCCAGCAGGCCAACCTCTAACCAGTATCCAGGGAGTTATTTTTCCTCAGGTGCAGGACTCCATACTTGCCTTTGTTAATAAACTTCATTGTGTCTGCACAACTCTCCAACCTGTCTGAGTCTTGCTGAATTGCAGCACAGTTTTCTGTCTGTGTCTGATTTCTGGTTCCTCCCTGTATGCTGGGTGTGTCTCACAGGTATCCAGATGAAAGACTCTGACTACGTTGCAGTCAGCCAAGAAAATGAGAGAGTGGCATTCAAGAATATGGATATCTATTACAAAAGGGGAATTCCTTACTATGGCGAGGTGAGTACTTGACAGGATACATATAGCTCAAAACTCCCTGGGTCCAGAACAGGTCCCTGGATCTCTCTGTGTTGCTCCTTTTATATCTGTCCCCTGGCTCTGTGCTGACACTTTCTGTGGCAGCCCTGCGTAGCAGCGTCTGCTGCACAGTTCTCTCGTTCCATTAGAATCTCCTAGAGAAAATAGGAAAATTATGTCATGCCTGGAGTGTTAAGGTCTCTCTGCCCATGTGGGTGGAGAATGCCTGGAATGTGAGTAAGTGGAAGGTTGGGTAAGGAGAGTCCGCAAGAAACTACTCCAGAAACTGAATGTAGAATTCCCCCTGCACTGCATTACACAGTTCCAGGGTTGTTGACTGTTAGCAGTCTATCTGTTGGAGCATGTTCCAACTTCTTAGCAACCTGCACATGCAGGATAAACCCAGGCACATAAAGGAGGATGAGCTCTATGCCAATACCTATTACCCAGATATGCGTCAGGAACAGATGCCTGGCAGATGGGAGGTGCTGCTGAGCTCTGCAGATTACATATGGCTGTGAAGCCATGTGATTGATTTAGGTTTGTTAATTGATGCTTTCTAAAGAGCATGTGCTCTGGAGCTACTCTGTTTCTGCTTGCTCAGGAATGGAGAGCAGGAGGAGAGAATTTAAACCATCATCTCTCACTCAGTCGTCTTTAACTTAGGTGGTCTGCTGAACTGAAGCAAAACAGAGGACATCATTAAGCGACACTTTTATATGAGAACATATATATAAACAGTTCCTTCTCCCTCTGGGACATGTAGTTTGTCCTTCAGTGATGGAAATTGACTGTCTTTGTTTGCCATGGAACTGCTCTTTCAAAATGCTGAGAAGCATTTGCCTCCAAAATACATTTCACTGTTGGTTTCTACTCTCTGCAGTTGTCCTCAGTGCTGAAGTAAGCACTCCCTGGTGAACAGGGCATTTCCCATTCTTTTTGAGTTTGTTTTTTTGCCTTTTTTTTTTTTTTTTTTTTTCCCTCTGAATCCCTTGGATATTCTTTGTGTCCAGATCACTGTGAGGAATGAGGATAACAAACCTGTTGCTGGTAGGACTGTCCTGCTAGAACTCAATGAAAAATACTTTGCCAACTATACCACTGACGAGAATGGCACCGCTGCTTTTTCCATCGACACGTTGGACTTCTTTGATCCCAGTTTTACACTGACAGTAAGTAAATACAAGTTTCAACCTAATTCCTGGAAAATTACTTAAGTGGAGAGAGGCATTAGAAACAATCAATAGGTGCCAACAGGATCGTTTCAAGTGAGGATGGTAGACAGTGAAACCACCACCACCTGCAGCCCATGTAAAACTAGTACTAGACAGCATTGGTGCCTGAGTCGTGGCAGACAATTGTTTATTCTGGAGCAGAGAAGGCTGAGGTGGGACCTTCTTGTTCTCTACAACTGCCTGAGAGGAGATTGCAGTGAGGTGGATGTTGGTCTCTTTCCTCAAGCGACTAGTGTTAGGAAAAAAAGGAAATGTCCTCAAGTTGCCCCAGAGAAGGTTTAGATCGGTTATTGGGGAAAAAAATTTTACTGGAAGAGTGGTCAAGCATTGAATCAGACTGCCCAGGGCAGTGGTGGAGTCACCATCCCTGGAGATGTTAAAATAATGGGTAGACATGGTACTTCGGGACATGGTTTGATGTTCATGGTCAATGGTTTGACTTGATCTTTGAGGTCTTTTCCAACCAAAAGAATTCTGTGACTCTGTGACCATTCCCACAGACTGATCTGCTTTCCCCACCCAGCCTGGGGGCATGCCAGCCTCTTTCTCTGCTTCCCTACGTTATGGCTGGCAAAGACTCACGGCTGTTGCCATCGCATGGTCTTTTCACGTTGTCACATCATTTTCTCTGGTGTGATGGGAAGAGCTGAGAAAAAGAAGCCTGTTAGAGAACAATGACAGTCTAACTCACCATATGTCCTAGCAGCTATACAGTCTGTCCCAAGCCTGCAAGAAACGTACATAACCTCCCTACTGCAACGTGCAATGGTGTCCAGAAGCTCCCTTGCTCTGGACTGGCAAAGCATGATTTTTTTCACACCAGCTCTTGTTCTTAGCTTAAACAGCCCCACAAAATCAACTTCCCAAAAGGAATATTTTAGAGAGAAGATGCCTTTACCTCTCATCTGCCTGCTGTTTCTTAATTCCCTACTTTGTTAATTCCCCATGCATGATTCTCTCGCTTCATAGATCAGGCGGGCATCAGAGGAGTGTGAGGATTTCTTCATCTGGAGGCACCATAATGAGCCTCAAGCCTTATTTTTGGCCAGACGTTTCTACTCGCGGACCAACAGCTTTGTGAAAATCGAGCCAGCGAGGGAGAAGCTCAGCTGTGGCCAGCAGCAATCGATCAATGTACACTATGCCCTACAGGGCTACAGGAATGCCACGCATACAGACTTCTACTATGTGGTAAGCGTTACCTTGACTCCCTTGACTCATCTGGAACACCAATCAGGCAGAAATCTCCAGACCAGCATTCACCAGTCATAGCTAGAATTGATAGCCTTTAAATGGATATAAATATCTAGAGCATGGAGGTCATGGCAAATGATAGGACAAGGTGCAATGGGCACAAACTAGAACACAGGAGGTTTCACTTAAACATAAGAAAAAACTTTTTTGCTTTGAGGGTGGCAGAGCGCTGGACCAGACTGCCCAGAAAGGTTGTGGAATCTCCTCTGGAGAATTTCAGAATGTTCCTGGACACAAACCAGTTCTAGGTCAACCTGCTCTAGCAAGGGGGTTGGACTAGAAGAACTCTGGAAGTCCCTTCCAACCCATACCAGTCTACCAGTCCCAGGGAGGTGGTGGACTCACTGTTCCTGGAGGTGTTCAAGGCGGGTTTGAATGTGGCACTTGGTGCCATGGTCTAGTCTTGAGGTCTGTGGTATCGGGTTGGACTTGATGAGCTTTGAGGTCTCTTCCAACCTTGGTGATACTGTGATAATTCTGCAAATCCTATCAGTACACAAAATTAATTATTTCATTGGAGAAAGGAGAAGGTGCTTTTCATCCTGTTCATCCTGAGTTTTTTCTATGCCCAGGTGGTGACAAAAGGAAAAATTGTCCTCAGTGGCCAGAAGCAAGTCAGCATCTCTGATGGTGAGTTCTAGATGCTATTGCTGCTGCACATCATTTTAAGAACCAGGTCATTATTAAGTTTTGTAAGAAAAGATGAAAACAGAGAGCTGCAAGTAATTAAGATTTAGTTCTTAAATGCCATGACTTTTCACCTCTCAGAGTATCCTCCAGCATCTAGCCAGTCCCCTGTATCATACTTCAGTTTATCTTGTTAGTTGAAAGATGAAAACTTTGTTGTGACCAAACACAAGGAATGTGACTGCCTTCTGCTTTATATTTCTCACCAAGGAGTACTGAACATTTTATAGTTGCTTTCACCAATATCCCAATGTCCCACCTGATGGGGGTATTTAGTTTGGAATTAATTGCACTTTTGGAAGTCTCTGAAACACCCACAAATTACCATGATTCTACAAATCATAACAAAATGAACTTCATTCTTTCATTGCTAAAAGTTATCTTTTCTTGCTGCATCTGGTCTATTTCTAATTTTCAGCAGGTGACTTAAGTAAGCCTTGCTCCACATAGAGGACTTGTTTAGCATTTGCCATCTTTGCTCTTAAATTTAATTTCCTGTCCCTGCTCTAGAAGTTGTGATCCATGTAGACAAGAGCTTCATATTTCTTAGTGTTAAGAGAGCTGTCCCTTAGCTCAGGAGACAGGTCCATCTCTTCTGGTGTAGGAGATTCAAAGGTAATGTCGTACTCTCCTCAAAGCAATCATGCTTGGGTTTCCCTGTCCAACTTTTACTCAGCTCAAATCTCTCTCTGAAAATCACACTGCTCCAGTTTCTATCTGTTGTATTGCTAATGGAAGCTGTTTCTCATGCACAGAGAGATTAATCTACCACTATCCAACTTCCTTGTTTTGTAAGGGTGCTGGGAGGTGATGAACAAATATGTAGCCCTTCAACCAAAGCTGAGGTTTGCCTAATGTCATTTGTTTCTCTTCCTTTGTTCCATATTCCTTCCACAGCTCCCAGAGGTACATTTGCAATCACACTGACTGTCACTGAGAAGCTTGGTCCCAGCGCCAGGCTGCTGCTCTACACAGTGCATCCTCATGGGGAGATAGTGGCTGACAGCTCTTGGATACGTAGTGAAGTGTGCTTCAAAAACAAGGTGAAGATAGAGGTTTTTGTTGATTATGTGACTATGTGAATTTCTAGGCAACAGGAATTCAGAAAGGCCCCACAAAGAATGGAGCGAGTGCTGCCGAAAAGTGAGATTTACATCTATGCGTCAAGATGATTCTCCTAATTTCTGTGTCTTGGATTTTTTAATTTCTAGCTCCATCTTGAATTCTCTGAGAAGCAGGGTCTCCCAGGTTCTAAAGTCAGTCTCCACCTTGAAGCTGCTGCCAATTCCTACTGTGCCCTGCGAGCCGTAGATCAGAGCGTCTTGCTCCTTCAACCTGCACAAGAGCTATCTGCTGAGAGTGTAAGCCAGAGCCTTGGTCCTGTGTTCTTTTGAGCTAGGGCATCGAGAAGGCCATGTGATCCTTCTGCTGATGGCTCTATTTTTGTTTTTCTCTTGAAAAAGACATCTCAGTGATTAAAGAAAGCTATGGTAGTGGTACACTTCAAAGACAAAAATCAATAGTGTGCTATTTACTTTTGGAAGGCATAACAGTGTAAGAGGTATCCCAAGAAAATACCTGATGCAAATCCTTGAAAGCATAGTTGCCTCCTGGGGAGTGATTGTGTCAGAATTGCATTTAAGCACTCAAAAGGCCTTGAGTCCAAAACAAAAGCCATAGATGTCAGCTAGTACCTTGTCAGTACTTCCTTTTTACAGAACTCCATGCTTTTTGCTCAAGTTTACACCACAAAGCCACAGCAGTTCAGGAGGAGGGTAAAGTCTGGTCCTTGTGTATGGCTAGGCAAATCGCTTCTTTATCTCCAAGTAGCATCACTAGGCAAACCCTTCACAGTCTATAGGATTGCTCAGGGGCCACCATAAGCTTTGAAGAAGAGATTTTGCACCTGCCTAGGACCCTTTGTGTGTTTACCCTAGTCATTCTCACCTCCCAGGTATACTACCAACTACGTCTGAACGATTTGTATGGCTATTACTACAATGGGCTCAACCTTGCAGACGACAAGCCGGAGGAGTGTACCCCAATCACATCCATCTTTTTTGATGGCTTATATTATGAACCTGTGAATGTCAGTCGTGATGGTGATGTCTACAGGATTTTCAGGGTATATGATCTGTGTGGTTCTTGAAGTGGGAGGTATTTCAGAATGATGCACATCAGCTGTCTCGGGTGGTGGCTATTACAGCAAAGAAAAGGCTGCTGATGCCCGGAACTGCCTAAACTCTCATCATGCAGTTTCTGCCTTCTTACTAAAGAAGACTGAAAATCACTACTAGATCACTCATATCCTGCTCATGCTTCAGTTTACATTTCCTAAGCAGGATCGTGGCCTTGCCCCATGACCTCAGGCATTCCTAGCGAGGATCTGAGTCTGTGATGCAGACCATTTGGTTCTTGATACACTTGCTCCACTCTCCATTGGCCCCATGGCCTAAGTCAATTCCTTCGTATGCCCAATCATTAGTGGACTGCTCAGACTACTAGGTGTCACCATTCCATAAGACATAGAGGTTGGGGATGAAGAATTGTGAGTTCAGGGTTGAAAGGATGATATGTGAGGAGGGAGAAGGGAATTGACAGGTGGTAACCCAGGTGGGAGAAGTGGCATGCACTGATAGCCAGTTACATGATTGATTCTTTCACATTCAGGATATGGGCCTGAAGGTCTTCACCAACTCTATGCTACGGAAGCCAGTTCTGTGCAATGAAAACAAATCAGATATGGAAGATTACCCTACCTATTTGCACCATGGTTTTGGCCTTCAGGGTACCTCTGAGACAGGTAAAAGAAGGTTCATACTGTATCTCCAGTCACTGTCTACCCAGTCTTTAAAACTGTTGCCTGTATAAAATAACAGCCAGCACACTGAGCAGTTTTTGGGGGAGTAGGTCTGTATGTTCCAGTTTGCCTTAAAATCATAAAATCACAGAATGATAGGGGTTGGAAGGCACCTCTGGACTTCACTTAATCCTATCCCTGCTACCAGAGCAGGTTCACCTAGAGCAGATTGCACAGGACAATGTCCAGGTGAGTTTTGAAAGTCTGCAGAAAGGGAGAGTCCACCACTTCTCCATGGAAACCTGTTCCAAATGCTCTGTCACCCTTGAAGTAAAAAGTTCTTCCTCATGTTTCAATGGATCTTCCTATGTTCAAGTTGTACCCATTACCTCTAGGCTTGTCACTGGGCACTGCTGACTGACCCCATTTCCACAACACACATCCTTTAAGTATTCGTAAGCATTGATATGATTCCTCCTCAGCCTTCTCTTCTCTAGGTTAAAGAGCCTCAAACCCCACAGCCTTTCTTCTTAAGAGAGATGTTCTAGTCCCCTCTGCATCTTTGTAGTCCTTTTCTGTACTGTCTCAAGCAGTTCCCTGTCTTTCTTGAACTGGGCAGCCCAGACCTGGATGCAGTACTCCAGATGATGCCTCAACAGGGAAGAGTAGAGGGGGAGGACAACCTCCCTGAGCCTGCTGAGCACACTCTTTTCAATGCATCCCAGGATACCATTGTTCTTCTTGGCCACAAAGGCGCATTGGTGGCTCATGGTCAACCTGTTGTCCTCCAGAACTAAGCCCAAATTCTCTCTCACTTAGGTACACGGTGCATGTAGAAAAACCCAGGAAGACTAGACTGCTGCTTCTTTCATAAATTTACATTAGCTTTTTAGGTTTTTTCAGGTCAGAACCTGTCATCACATCACAATTCCATCACATATTTAAGGGGAGATATCAATGCAGCAAAACAATGGCAATCCCCAATGTCAAGAATTCACACAACACTTAGCACACTTAGCGCTTGATCTCCAAAGCCTTAATAAATCAGCAGAATTCTCTTTCTCCAAGCCAGGTTGTTCAGCAAAAGAGCAAATGGCACAGTCACAGTTTCCCATGAGGAAAATTGCTATTCAGTATGAGGAAAAAGTACTTCCCCTTGAGAGCTGTGCTACACTAGAAGCTGTTCTCCAGCACATTCTGAAACATCCATTGCTGCAATTTTTCAAAACTGATCTGGACATGGTCTGACTTTGAGGTTAGTCCTACTTCAAGGAAATTGGACTAAAAGACTCCAGAGGTCCATCCCAACCTAAATTTTTTTCAAGTATTCTGTGATTCTTTGATTCCAAGTCCAGCAAAATAAGAGCTAGAAAATGTGAGGTGTTGCCATACTAAATGAGTTGTCAGAAATCACAAATGAATCCATGACAAAACTGGAAAGAAGTTTGGTTCTTAACATCGGTTTGACTGTATGAACAAAAGTTGTTTTTAATGGGCTGGATGTTTAGCTCCAGCTTTAACTACTGAGGAGGGTAAAAATAACCACATTTTCAGGGAGGTTTGTAAAAGCATTACAAGCTTTAGTGATGACACTGGCTACTGTTGCAAATCAAAGAGACCTGGTGTTAGAGGACAGGGAACATGCCTTTCAGTATGAAATGAAATAAATATCTGGTGAAATAGCTAAATGTTCTAGCATTGTCTTATGTGAAAAGAGAAATTGTTTTTCCCTATACGCTATATGTTAGAATTTTCTGTCCTTTTTTTTTTTTTTTAATGAAAAAAGAATGAAAAAATGCCCATATGGAATCTTTGGTTTCCATATGTGGTGTTGAGCATGTCTGACAGTAATTCAGATTCTCCTAGCCTGGCCTCTTTAATATTGTACTTTAACTGTACATGATCTTCTAGATGACACAAGGATTATTGGTGGGAGTGGTATTAGCACTGTTCGGAAGTTCTTCCCTGAGACCTGGATTTGGGATCTGGTTGACACCAAGTGAGTACTTTTGTCTTCACTTCTCACCTCTTTTGTGGATTTTTGAGTTGACACATGTTCCTGAAATTAATTCTGAGAAGAAGCCACAGAACATATGTCTGCTTCGTAGATGCCTGTCTCCTTTTCCCAGCTTGCTCAATGATGGTTGAGTTCCCAACCTTGTACTCAGTGTCAAACCTGCTTGCACTGGGAATGACTGTAGGTGCCTGTAGATACCTGTCTCCTTTTCCCAGCTTGCTCAATGATGGTTGAGTTCCCAACCTTGTACTCAGTGTCAAACCTGCTTGCACTGGGAATGACTGTAGGTGCCTGTAGATACCTGTCTCCTTTTCCCAGCTTGCTCAATGATGGTTGAGTTCCCAACCTTGTACTCAGTGTCAAACCTGCTTGCACTGGGAATGACTGTAGGTGCCTGTAGATACCTGTCTCCTTTTCCCAGCTTGCTCAATGATGGTTGAGTTCCCAACCTTGTACTCAGTGTCAAACCTGCTTGCACTGGGAATGACTGTAGATGCCTGTAGATGCCTGTCTCCTTTTCCCAACTTGCTCAATGGTGGTTGAGTTCCCAACCTTGTACACAGTGTCAAACCTGCTTGCACTTTGAATGACATCTCTTTAGTCGGTAGAAAAAAAACAGGGCCTAAAAGGAGAGTAAAAGCATTTGTTTGAGACAGAGTAGGGACAAAATTTGTTCTTTCTCATAAATGTTTAATTCTGAAGCAGAAAACTCAGGTTATTTATGTTCTAGTCCCCTCAGCATCATTGTAGCCCTTTGCTGCACTGTCTCAAGCGGTTTCATTCCCTGATTTTCTTGAACTGGGGAGCCCAGAGCTGGACTTTCCAGGTAATCATAGCATCTGCAGTGAGACTGTCTTCACTTTCACTATGCAGCCAGGGGCTGTTCTAGAACATTGATCCCTGTTTATGTGTTTTAACCCGTATGTTTGGGCATCATGGTATGTAAAGAAATGGTGTTTCTGAAATAAAAAAGCTGAGCATCCTCCCAAGTGCTTTTGAACATATAATTCATGAGCACCTTCATGTTTACTTCCAACCTTATAATACTTTTAAAATGTGGAGAGCAAGTGAGATGAAAACAGATGTACTAACTCAACTAGAGAGCCCTGTTGTGTAAGCTGGCATGGAAATGCCAATGATAATTTCTCATTTTGTTTTCCTTCTCTTCCTCAGTTCCAAGGGAGAAGTAACTGTCTCTTACACCATTCCTGACACCATCACAGAATGGAAAGCCAGTGCTTTCTGTGTGCAGGATGATGCTGGGTTTGGCATCTCCACACCAGTTTCAGTGACAGCATTCCAACCATTCTTTGTGGATCTCACTTTGCCATACTCTGTCATTCGAGGGGAAAAATTTAACTTGATAGCCAACGTCTTCAACTACCTCAACAAGTGCATTCAGGTATTATCAAGCTCCCTTTTACTGTCTGCTTCACAGAAATTCCAACATGTGTTTAACTAGCACTTTAGGCTGACATGTTCCTTTCTCCATAGACACATCCCTGCGTCATAACAGTAGGGAAATATGTCTGGTGATCACTGTGGCTGGTCCATGGAAGATAAGAACTTTATCACAATGAAATTTAGTTCTTTTTGCTCCTGAAAGAGGAACTCAAGCAGAGGGTGTGGGTATTGTGCTGTGCAAATCACTAAGCACAGCAAGTATGTTGTATGCTGTGGCAACTTATAAGAAGATTTGAGTAATGAGCACAGTAACCTTGATATACTTGGGTAGGCACAATCCCAAGCACAACTCCAGGCTGGGTGGTGAATGGCTGAGAGCAGCCCTGAGCAAAAGGACCTTGGGGTCTGGGGTGATGAAAAGCTCAACATGAGCCTGCAGTGTGCACATGCAGCCCAGACAGCAACTGAGTTGTGGGCTGCAGCAAGAGCAGCGTGGCCAACAGGGCAAGGGAGGGGATTCTGCCCCTTTACTCTGCTCTCCTCAGACCCCACCTGGAGTACTGTGTGCAGTTCTGGAGCCCCCAGCACAGGAAGGACATGGAAGTGTTGGAGTGGGTCCAGAGGAGACCATGAAGATGCTCAGAGGGCTGCAACAGCTCTGCTGTGTGGACAGGCTGAGAGAGTTGGGGCTCTGCAGCCTGGAGAAGAGAAGGCTTCGAGGGGACCTTATAATAGCCTTCCAGTATCTGAAGGGGCCTACAGGAAGGCTGGGGAGGGACTATTGACAAGGTCTTGCAATGACAGGACAAGGGGCAATGGGTTTGAACTGGCAGAGGGGAGATTTAGACTGGATGTTAGGAGGAAGTTCTTTACAGTGAGGGTGGTGAGACACTGGCACAGGTTGCCCAGGGAGGTTGTGGCTGCTCTCTCCCTGGAGGTGTTGAAGGCCAGGTTGGAGGAGGCCTTGAGTGAGCTGTACTAGTGGGACGTGTCCCTGCCTATGGCAGTGGGTTGGAACTGGATGATCCTTGAGGTCTCTTCCAACCTTACCGTTCTATGATTCTAAAAATGACCACTAAGGTTGAGCAGAAAAGAGACAGGCTTGCCACTGCCTCAGAGAAATGCCCCATCATTCTCTCCTGTTACCATCCCATAGAATAAGATACCAGATAGCCTATCCAGCAAGTCTGCCTCTGCAGCCTAACTCTAGGAGCAAACCATTTCATTTGTAATCTTGCACCTTTCTTTGTCTCAGATCACTGCTGTACTGGCAACATCAAGCGACTACAGTGCAGAAGTCCTTTCACCAGTGGGCAACATGGCAAGACTGTGTGCCAATGAAAGAAAAACCTTTATTTGGGCTGTTAGCCCCCACAAACTTGGTAGGTTTGTCTTTTCATCACCCTGATAGATCCCTATTTCATCTTATGTCACTCCCACCCTTTAATACCACATCAGTAATCCACAGACAGACATTTCTGGACAGATCCATTAGTTGCTCCACAAATGTAGTATTAAACCTCTTCTACGTCTCCCTTAGATGCACTGAATGAGCAATGAATCATTCTGGTGTTTTATCTCTTCTGATTTTTGGTAGTCCATTTCCTGTCCATTTTAAGAAGAACTCTTCACTTGCCATATTGTGTTTGAAATACTTGCAGAATTTCACATGCCTATGATCTCTCTGCTGACAGCTTTGCATCTAACCAAGTCTGTTCAATGAGAACACCAGCAAGTAATTTTTGACTGGATTCTAAACAGGCAAAGAGGACATTGCTCCTCCTTAGTTTTACAGTTGTGTTTATTCACATTTAAACACTGGAACAAGCTCCTCAGGGAGATGGTTGAATTCCTTTCATCCTGTCACTTGTTACTGTGGAAAAGAGACTGATACCCACCTGGCTACAACCTCCTTTCAGGGAGTTATAGAAAGCAAGAAGGTCTCTCCTCAGTTCCTCTCCTCAGTTCTCCTCTCCTCCTCTTCTCCAGGCTAAATAACCTCAGTTCCCTCAGCTGCTCCTCACAAGCTCTGTTCTCCAGACCCTTCATCAGCTTTGTTGCCCTTCTGTGAGCCTTCTCCAGCACCTCAGTGTCCTTGTAGCGAGGGGCCCAAAACTTATCCCAGGGCTCAAAGTGTGTCCTCATCAGTGCTGAGTACAGGTGGACCATCACTTCCTTGGTCTGGCATGCACTCTATTCCTGATACAGTCCAAGATGCTCTTGGCTTCTTGGCAGCCTGGGCTCACACTGGCTCATGTTCAGGTGGCTGTCAGTCAACACTGCCAGGTCCTTCTCTGCTGGGCAGATTTCCGGACACTCTTCCTGTAGCATTGTATGGGGTTACTGTGACCCAAGTGCAGGATCCAGCACTTGGCCTTGTTGAATCTCATACAATCCAATCTATCCAGGTCCCTCTGGTGAGCCTTCCTACCCTCAAGCAGATCAATACTCCCTCCTCACTGCAAACTTACTGAGGGTGCCTCAATCCTTGTCCAGATCATTGATTAAAATATTTGAGAACTGTCCCACAATAATGAGGCCTCAGGAACACTGCTTGTCACCAACTGACAGCTGGATTTAACTCCATTCCCCAGCCTTCAGCCATTTTTTTACCTAGCAAAGTGTTCACCCAGCCCTCAGTTAACAAAGCCCATTTGAAAAAAAGTCAGCAGAGCTATAACTATTATAATGCTGCCCTAGGCCAGAGAAAACTCAGCACAATCCTAAGAAGAGGGGGAAGCTAGGAGTGAGTACTGTCAGTTTTTTGGTCAGGATCACCCCTATTGTTTTGCTCATGCTAGGGTACCAGGCAATGACCCTTTCCACTAGCAGACAGGTACGGAACCTTCAGAAAATTTGGTTCTACTGACCTGCCTTTGGAAAAGATGCATTGCCCATCCTAGAAGACCTGGTGAAAAACAGTGGTAACTCCTGGCATTGAAGGTGACTGTTTGCTTGGGCTGTTGGCTGGATTTCTAGGTGAGGTGACGTTCACGATCACTGCTGAAGCCAAACTGAATACCGAAGATACTGGGAATGGAACATCCTCAGAAGAGGAAACAGTTCATAGGGACACCCTGATTAAAACCCTGCTTGTTGAGGTATGGTAGAAAATCTGCATTTGCTTTCTGCTTTGTGGAAACTGCAGTTCCTGTAGCTGTGGATCAAAATCAGTTAGCTAGTGTGAGGAGGAAGGGCATCTGACATGGGTGGAGCTCTTTGTACTAGGATTCTCCATGTGAAAATGAGTGCAAATCATGACAATCAATGGCATCCACTGCCCTCCTGCCACTGTCTTCTTCATGAGATCATGAGCCTGGACACTCCATGGATGTTCAAGAAAAGACTAGATGAGGCACTTAGTACCGTGGTCTAATTGATTGTCTAGGGCTGGATGTTAGGTTGGGCTGGATGATCTTGAAGGTCTCTTCCAACATACTTGATTCTATGATTTTATGATTCTATGTAGCAAGAAGGGAGGAGATTCCATACTTTACCTATAAATGCCTTTAACCTGTGACTCTAATACTGGGGAGGGGGATGGAAGACAGATTTAAAATGAAAAGGACTTATCCTGAGCATCAGAAAGCAGCAACCACGCAGCAACCACACAGGATTAACTGGACAGTGTCCCTCTCAGAGACTGGAAATGTCTGTCCTACAACTACTTGCTAACAAGGCAGGTGCTCTGGACAGGCTGTTGACTAAGAGAGAGTGAGCCATTAACTGAGAGATATTCTTGTGGAGACAGGGGTAGAACTGAGTGCAAGGGATAAACTGTTGGGATAGACACATTCACATATTGTTTTATACTGCTACATTGTCATGGCTTTGTGGTGACCTTCTTTTCCTGCACTTAAACAGCCTGAAGGTATTAAAAAGGAATTGACTCAGAGCTCCCTCATCTGCACAAAAGGTAAGGCAAGTTCATTCATTCCATACAGGGAATCAGGGGAACTAGGTTCACTGTTTTGTAGATTTTGTCCTACAAAACAGAGACTCTTCAAGAGGAAGAAAGGTCTTCTGTCAAGGTGCTGGGCTTGGGTTTTCAGAGATGCTTTTTGACTCACTGGACAAGTTTCTGCAGCATTTTCTTTACCTGGACTGCAAATTGTAACAGTCACTTCACTTAAAAAGTGAAGAATGCTGGAAGAAGAAGAAAAATATTACTTTAACAGCTCTTGTTTTTACATTTTCTTATCAGGTACAACAAATTCTGAACCTGTGTCTCTCAGCCTACCAAGCAACCTGGTGCAGGGATCAGCCAGAGCTTATTTTTCTGTCATTGGTAAGTGTAGTGCTTTGACTAAACCCAAAAGGAAATGGCAATTCTCTTGTGCCTCACCAAGTTCCACCATGAATACATGTGCAAAACTAATGCAAAACTGAGGAAATACTAAGTCTTGATTTTGGAGGAAATGTTTCCTGCTTTTCAAAATGAAGGACAGAAGTTACACAGAACTCTCTCATACCATGAGAACAAAACAGTCAAATTATTTCAGTTTATATTTCAGAATATACTGCATTAGCATGTCCTGTTCTGTAAAACTGTTGTCAGCCAAAAAGTAATAGAAGGCAAAGTTCTTTGAGCAGAAATAATTTGATTTATTAAAAAAAAAAAACAAACAACTTAAAAAACTTTGCTAAATGCATAACTTCAAATCACAGAATTGCCTAGATTTGAAAAGATCATCAAGTCAAATCATTAGGTCGACCCCATCAAGTCTTAGACTAAACCATATCACCGAGCATCTACACAACTCTTAAATACCTCCATGGACAGGGACTTCACCACTGTTGTGGGCAACCTGTTCCAATGCCTTATAACCCCAACCTTTTCAGTAAAGAAATTCTTCCTAATATCCAATCTAAACTTCCCTTGACATAACTTGAAACCATTTCCTCTTGTTCTACCACTTGTTTTGTGGTTGAACAGACCAATCCCTAGATCAAGGGATTGTAGAAATCAAGAATGTCTTCCCTCATCCTTCTTTTCTCTAGGCTAAATAACCCCAGTTCCTTCTTTTCTCCAGGCTAAATATCCCCAGTCCCCTCAGCTACTCCTCATAAGGCTTTTTCTCTAGACCCTTCACCAACTTTGCTGCCCTTTTTTGGACATGCTCCAGCACCCCAATGTCCTTCTTGTAGTGAGGGCCCCAAAAAGGAAACCAGTACTCAAGGTGTGGCCTCACCAGTGATGAGTCCAAAGGGATAACCACTTCCCTGGTCATGCTGGCCAACTATTCCTGATACAGGCTGGGATGGTGGTAGTATTCTTGGCCATCTGAGCACATGCTGGCTCATGTTCAACTGGATGTTGCTCAACACTCCCAGGTCTTTCTCTGATGGGCAACTTTCCAACCACTCTGACCCAAGCCTGGAGCACTCATGGGGTTGTTGTAACCCAAGTGCAGAACCCAGCACCTGGTCTTGTTGAATCTCATATGATTGACTTTTGCGCAACAGAAGGCATTTGCCAGTGGGTGTGTTCCCATAGAATGAAACTTTCACATCTACTAATCTTGATGTCACTTTAAAGAAATCGGTCTGGGATTGATTTCTCAACACAGTTGTTTTGCATGTTTGAGTCAGTGTGAGATATGCTGATTCTGCATTGCTCAGCAACTGTAGCTTATCAGCATCATAGCCCACACAACATTCTCACATGTACACAGAAATGGGGAAGTAGGTTGTAAAGGGCAGGGAAATCCAACCCTTCTAGAGGTTCATAGCTGTTTCTCAGAATGCATGTTCAGTAGAGAACTCTCCCCCTGTACTCAGCACTGGTGAGGCCACACCTTCAGTACTGGGTTCAGTTTTGGGGTGCTCACTACAAGAAAAACATTGAGGTGCTGGAGGGGATCCAGAGAAGGGCAGCAAAGATGGTGAAGGGTCTGGTGAACAGGTCTTGTGAGGAGAGGCTGGGAACTGGGATTGTTTGGTTGTTTGGAAAATGAGGCTGGCTCTCTACAACTCCCTGAAAGGAGATTGGAGCAAGGTGTAGGTTGGTCTCTTCTCCTTAGGAATAACCAATAGGATGAGAATAAATGGCCTCAAGCTGCACCAGGAAAGGCTTAGGTTAAATATTAGAAGAAACTTCTTCACTTAAAGTTCTCAAAGACTAGAACAGGCTGCACATGGGGGTAGTTTAATCCTCAGCCTGGGAGGTGTTTAAAAGGTTCAGCGATGTGGTGTTAAGGCACATGGTTTAACATCAGACTTGGTAGAGTTAGCTAATGGTTGGACTCAATGATCTTAAAGGTATTTTCACAGTATCACCAAGGTTGAAAGAGACCTCAAA
>VWZE01022170.1:0-29579 GCA_013396675.1 Eubucco bourcierii
TTCCAACCTTACCATTCTATGATTCTATGATTGAATAAGGGAATGTAGTCTGGTTATGAGAGGTATTTATTTCTCTCTTGACTGGGTGATGAGGGGAAGTAGGCTGAGGGTACACAGAAGATGGAAATGTGTGATGGCGCAGAGGGACAGCACTGGACACAGCTAGATGTGGGGAGCAGCGGGAGCTGCATGGCATCACCTAATCCTGCTGTCCTACAGGGCAGAGGATGGGTGTGTTCACATGTCCCTGATGGGATGTAATCAACAGGGGGTGATAAAATTAAAAGCTGTTGGTTTAGAGTGGGTTACACTCATTCTGTATGGCGTTTTGGGGATTTTTTTGTTTGTTGGTTTGTTTGTTGTTTGTTTTTTAGGGGTCGAGGGTGGGTTTTTTAGTTGGGTTTTGGTGGTAGATTTTTACTTTAGTAACCTTAGGACTGTTCCAAGTAGATTATTCACGTGCTTCTGACAGAAACCACAATAGGATACCCACCCCCAGTGAGATGTTTTTCATACAAGGTGTGCATCATCATGGCTGCAACTTAGAGCAAGTGCTTGTGGAGGTGTAATATTTGCCCCTTAAAGGAAAGGTAGGGCTTTATTATGGTCCTCGGGATGTTTTTAATGAAAGGAAATTAATAGATCTCTTCTGTGTTTGCCATTGTCATGTGACAAACAACATAGCTGATCTGTGCCTCTGTAGATGAAGTATATCCCCACACTTCTACCCTCTTCTCAGGTGTTGTAGTGTTTGATAGCATCATAGACCTCTAATTTTACATGCAAGAGGCTACTTTTATCTCCAGTCCTGTGAGTCTCAGACTGTAAGACCTCTGTCCAAGTATCTGTCCCTTGATCTGCTTCTCTGCAATCAAGAAGAATGTGTGTGCATTCAACAGCACTCTCTGGCCACAGAAGTGCTGTGAGACAGTCCTTTCACAACAACCAGGAAATAACTTTCATGGATAAGGATTCAATCCCAGCTATGAGCCTTCTGAATGAATGTTGCAAGTGCAGAAGTGCACAGGCTGGTTGGACCCATTACTCATGACTGGATGTAGTCCTGAGATGCTGGATATCTGTACTGAGTGAGATCTTTCTTTTTGGTAGCATTTTAAGATACCATTGTCCATAAATGAGGTTTCAATCAGTCCGTCCTTGGGGCAACCCAACCAGGAACTGTTCACAGGCTGTACTCAGTGTCCTTTGCCTGAATTGGATGTACTGGGTGCTCTCTTTGCCCATGCCAGCCTTTATCCTCTGTGGGCAAGCAGAAAGTTGCATGTGGTTACTCATCTCTGACTGTAAGGTACACATGTACGTAGATATGGTTCGTGTAGAAAAACCAAGTGTACAGCTGTCCTGACTGCTGAAGGGTGCTTCAGAAATGAAAAGCGGTGTTCAGGAGCTCATAAGGCTCATCTACCTTATGGCAGAGCCACTCCCTGAGAAGAGCATGGGCTGCCGAGGACCCTAGGTGAAATGCAAGTTGTGCTTCCTAAAATAACCAATTTTCCCACCTTTTTTTTTTCCCCCACACCTACCACTGTACTTGGAGTTGATGGGAGAAACGAGGTGTGTGTACTGGTTGTGCTCCTAGCAAGACAGGGCTTTCTGGACTGTGGATTGTGTCATGTTCAAGTCTTGCCTCATTTGTGGTTTTGGCTCTGCAGCTTTCTATGTACATCATGGGAGATATTTCTGAACTCTGAGAAACAGTCCTGTAAAGTCTCCTTGGACAGGTTACTATTAGAGCTGAGCCAGGAAACCTGAACTACAGTGACAGAGCTGGTGCCCACTGCTAAGGGGTATATTGGAATCATACCTCTCCAAGATCAAAGGGACAATGTGTACACCTTTGCAAGAGTTTTAGGTGGGAGGCTGCTGCTGCCGGCACTTGTCTTGGTGACAGAGAAAAATCAGATTCTGCATTTACAGTTACATCTTCTGTAAGTTAGGCCCTCTAATTGCACAAGTGACTGAACTTCATTTAACCTGTAGCTTTGGGAGTGTGATGACATGAAGAGGGCTGAGCAAAGAGTTTCTTTCCTTAAAGAAATTCGTAGAAGTTGACCTACTGTTTTGCCCTGAAGTAAGGTAAACAAAGATGAGGTTGTGCAAAGGTAGAAGCCACTATTTTTAGTTTCCTGTAGCCTTTTTATTCCATCAGGTTGTTTTGATATTAACATTAAAGTGACTCCAATAAAACATGTTCCACAAACATTTCCAAAAGGGTATTTCTTTTGGATGTACTTTTCCAGAGGAGAAACTCATGTCACTGGGAAACTTCCTCCCCAGACCTAAAGACCATCAGTTTATCTGCATTAGGAAGGACAATAAAGCCTCAGCACTGTCTCACAGATCGTTGCTCCCTGTGTCTGCCCTTATAGCAAGACTTAACAATGTTCCTGTGTAGGCACGAACTCAGATCAGATGAGTTTTGGGTGTGAGGACAGCCACCCACCAGGAACTAGGGATCTCTCCCCTTTTACTATTTCAAAGACTAAACTCTTGGCTATATTTTAGGATATTTTTGTACATTTTTAGCTAAGTGACCTTTCTTGTGCAGAACAACAGGGTTTCTGCACAAAATCCACTCTGCAAAAAAAAGAACCAAAAAACCCTCTTACATCTGCATGAGTAACACAGGCGAGTTTCCTGAGGTGTAACCCTTTCTCAAACAATTCTTTTCTACAACGCAGTCCCTCAGTTTATAGATCGGATGGGGTGATAAAGTACTGCAGATGTCTACCCCACACACTGTGCCCTTTCTACAGCCAACATGAATGCTTTTCCTGAAATTGTCTCTAGTCCTGTTCAAATTCTATGGAAAAGTTGTTTTAATAATAACTTGTCTAAAATAACAAATTTCATTATTTAAGAACAAAAGAGGCCCTGGTTTTTAAAATACAAACCCTGTCTGTATGAGACACAGGCACCCTTTTTGAGCAGGAAGGGCATGAATCCTGTCATTCCTGACTCAGTGACGATGTTTGATAAAGACCTTGGCCTTTAATGCTGTTCAAATACTGGTATTAAAAGCCCTCCCTTGACATTCCCAGCTTAACAAAATTCTTTGTTACCATTGTGGAGGGAGGTGTTGCTCATTACTTTGTCAGCAGTATCTGGGGAGTTACTAGCAGCTCTTATTAAATCAGACTTTAGAATAGGCAAGTTGCAGTGGTTCAAGCGTAAATATCAAACAGAGGTTGCTTGAGAGCTAATATCACAATGTATCCTTGATTGGATAGCTGCATTAACTTCGCTTCTGAAAGGTTGAGAGAGATTCTCATCCCCCTCTACTCTGCTCTGATGAGGCCACATCTGGAGCACTGCATCCAGTTCTGGGCCCCTCAGTTCAAGAAGGATGTAGAACTGCTGAAGAGAGTCCAACGCAGAGCCACAAAGATGATTAAAACAAATGATCATCTCTCTTATGAGGAGAGACTGAGGGAGCTGGGGGGCTTTAGCTTTGAGAAGAGGAGACTGAGAGGTGACCTCATTTATGTTTATAAAAACATAAAGGGTGACTGCCAAGAGAATGAAGCCAGGCTCTGCTCAGTGATGCCTGATAACAGGACAAGGGGCAATGGGTGGAAGTTGAGTCACAGGAAGTTTCATGTAAACATGAAGAAGAATTTTTTTAACTGTGAGGGTAACAGAATGCTGGAGCAGGCTTCCCAGGGGAGTTGTGGAGTCTCATGCTCCTTCAAAACCTACCTGGACCTGTTCCTGTGTGATCTGGTATAGGTGATTCTACTCTGGCAGGGAGATTGGACTGCATGATTTTTTGAGGTCCCTTCCAGCCCCTGACATTCTGTGATTCTGTGAACGTGTTGTAGCTTGAATAGAAACTCAGTACATAATCTAGCATGCATAAAGGGTGCTTTTGGCCTGAATCGATGTCCTTCAACTGTCTGCAGGTGAATCTCATAAAAGAAGCTTGTCTGTGTGAAAACCACTCATTTCTATTGTCATGCAGAAAAGTACCAGGAGACCAAAACCATCTATATCTACCTTGACCTGCTCTCTACTATAAATAGGAAGGTTGTACGTGCAGCACTCTCTGTCCTTCAAAAGATGCCAAGACCTTCTCTCCCTTTGGAACGGACCTGGCCTTGTGGGTGAAGGTGACTTCTTCCAGGCTATTACTCACCTTGTGGTGAGGATCTATGACCTGTTTTTTCCTCCTCTTTTGTGGCTGAATGAAAATACAAAATTCAAACTTTTCAGTGAAATAGATCTAGGCTTGATATGTGAGAATCTGGTTACAGTGAGGACTTTGCCCTTTATGTTTGTCTGGAATTTTTGTAAAGCTCTTATTGGGACACATGTTCGGGAGTTTGTTTTGGTTTCATCTTGAGTTCCTAAATGCATATGAGGATGATGATGTGCTTTCACCATTTCCCATGTGAATAGGTCCTAACAGCTTTATAGAATTAATAATAGCTGAGCTTGGAGGCACATGCTTGGAGTAGCACAGAGGGAGACTAATTGAAGGGGGAAGAAAAGCTGCAATTTTGCAGAATAGCTTCTCCCTTTGTGTTGGACCAAATCTGCTTCTTTGGGCAAAGCTTTTCACTTGCTACAAACGCACATCTCAGCTAATTCTTGCCATGGTGCTACCAGTTTTATTGCAGTGGCAGTACTGATGGAATTGCTCAGCAGTAGGGCACGTGGCTTCCCACCCACCTCTCTGCCCCAACCATCAAATGCATTTTCCCTTTCCTCCTAGTGAGCCCTGAGGCACTTTACAAGGGTCTCAAAGAAATCTGTATGGTACTTTAATAACAAGAAGGCTGCTGTACTCACTTAGTCTTTCTCCTGTGCAGGCAAGAGCTGTTTGCGACTAGAACAATGGCTCACATTTCAACCTGTTCATTTCTGGTTTTAGCCTTTATCCCAGAGTTTTAAGAACAACCACAGGATCTCAGCAAGAGTCTGCTGTCTGCAGTACGTTGCGACATGACCTTGGGTCTGCGCAGCCTCACATGGCTGAACCTGCTTTGCCTCGACTTTTAACTGTGGCTCATTACGAAGTCTGGGGAATTGAATACTGCACCAAACTTGTTCCACAGCTCCTGAGAAACTTAATGCTGAGTGCTTTTTACTGAGTCTTATTGCAGTGCCCTGTGTACATAGATCAGAGCTGCATGGCCCAGGCTTGAGCCTTGCTGGAGAAGTGCGCGATCAATGAGAAAAGTGGTTGGTGTCAGGGATCCTGGCAGCTAAAGGCATCATACTGTCATCCAGTTTTTGACTAAGGAAAGACCCTTGCTAGGAGATCTGTCTGAGAGCACTTAGATGCTCATGGTCCACTGTCAAGAAGTCAGCTTCTGAATTAAAGAGGTGACAAAAAGCCAACTGAAAATCACCACATGGGTGTCCTGCGGAAGGAGTGTGGGACAAAGTTTGCTCCATACAGCAGTGCTGTGCCTTCAGCAAGGGAGGTGGGAAAAAGGCGTTTTCTTTTGCCTTCACAGTGGGCTCCTTCCGAGTATGAAAAAGCTCATCGTTTGTCAGAAGTAATGTACCATTAGCTTGTCATTATTCTGGTCATCTACATATTAGTGCTTCTACCCACTCTAGGCTATAGAATGAGAAAAGGAAATGTAGAGATGGTAAAAAAATTTCAAATCTGGGAAGAAACTGGACTTCCTTTGGAACCTGAGGAGTCTGTAGAGATGTTCTCCCTAGGGAAGCGTATGCCAAGGTCTGCTTTAAAAGAGGCAGATAGGAATGTTTAATGTTAGTTTGCACTCTGATAAATTTCTGGCCCTGCTGAAGGTAATGCGACTTCATAAGGCAGATGGTTCTTTGCAGGTCGTGTGGCAAAATGTGGAGGCAGAGGAGAGAACTCCATCCAATCTGGCAGAGAAAGCGAAGCGATGCAACACCAGGGCCTGTGGTGGAAGCCTGAGCATTTCACACAGCTGTGAAAGCTTGGCTGTTGGGATCATGGGAACATGCAGCTTTGGCTCCGCTTGTTTGTAGAGGCAGCAGCAAGAAGCAAGTGAGTCTTGCATGCTTCAGTGGGCAGCATAATTGAAATCTATGATAAAATACAAATTAACAGAGGGGAAGTCATCCTTGTTCCATCTGAGGTGCTTGCTTCAATTTTATTACTCAAGATGATTGTGAAGAATGGTCCTGTCACTCTCTAATGTCTAGCAGAGGTGAGAGCCCAGTATCCCAGATCCTGATAAATCAAAATCTCTGATGTGGGGCCAGAGAAGTGTTTCTGGAAAAGGGTGATGGTTTTAATAACTGATATGTGGATATGTTTCTACATCTTAAAAATTTAAGAAATTATTTTTTCCCCCACAGAACATGTGAAATTGCTCTCATATATAATATCTGTCTGGTTTTGATTATAATTAAGGAGCCCAGTGCTGTTGATTGGAGGGAGGCCCTGATTCAACATTACACTCGTGAATCCTGATCCGTGAGAAATTCTCGTGCAGCCACAAAGATGTTCCCTTGGTTACAGAAGGCCATCAGGATAAGATGTAAGGACTCACAGAAGCAAAGCTATTAGAGTAGTAAAGCTCCTTTAGCTAATGGTCTTGCAGAACAGGATCCTAATTTCAAAAATAAAGATGAGAATGGGGAGTAGGATGCTTGTGACAGAGACAGGGCAGGATAATGGCACCATTTTGGGGTAATTAATTTTTTTTAGCCTGCTACATGACTTCGTCTTATGGGATAAAATAGTCTTGCTTGGCTTACTGCTGGTGGATTCTGCAAGAGTTAAATCTATGCCAGATTGTTTACTGGAACAGCAGAAGCTTGTATCCTGTTATTCAGTTGTTGTCTTATGAGGTTGAGAGGTGTTGTGAGCAGCATTGAAGAAATGGGCTCTAAGGACGGCTGTCTAATTTTACTGGTCCCATTTGAAAAGCTGCATTCCCTCATCACCTCCCAAAAAAGATCTGAACTCTGTCTCCTCCCACTCATCACTTGCAATATAGCCAGCTTTGTACAGTATATAATCACCACACTGGAGCAATAATATTTCATCCAAGCTTTCAAGGGGCCTTCAACTCCCCAGACAGGTAAGGGAACTGTAGTCAGAGTTTTTTCCACCTTCAGCAACATGCAAAGACACTACTTAGGCTCTCTGAGGCTCGAGGGATTCCAGCCCATCTGCTGAAAATAAAGGGACTTCTGAGGATAGATTTTTTTTTTTTCCTGTTGTTTTTATTAACCTTGCAGGCTGGAAGAAATTACATCCTCAGCTAGTTGTCCTTGGAGGGTGGCAGAGAGGGAAAAAGCTGAGAAATGGAGACAGGCATATGTGTCACTAAATTAACGTACCTGCTCTGCTGTGGGATAGTCACATCAGTGTCACTGCTGTCATCTGACACCACCATGGGCATTAAATGAGAACAAGTTTGTCACACTTAATTTACCAGGCTTTGATGATGCGTTTGGTGAAATCATTCCCTGGGTTGATGGAGTCTTCTCTTATATAAATGACACGGGAGGAGTTGATGGATCCCAATAGCTGAGGCTGAGGGCAGCTGTGGGCCCTGGGTGAGAAGCAGAGCTGAGCAGAGATCTCAACCATGGTCACGGAGGCCTATGGAAAGTCTGTAAGCTCCTACAGCAGCCTGGTACAGTGCCTGGGTGTTCCCTTGTAGGAAGAAACTAATTACCAAAAGTTTGGTTTGAGATAAGCATAGAGAAATCCAAAGTCCTGGCAATGCGTTTTCAGATGCTTCACATTAACTTCCTAACTCAAGGATGGACCTCACTGCTTCCAGGAAGGAAGCAAAGGCTTTAAAATAGAGAGATGCCAAACAACTGGAGAATGCATAAATAGCATGTGCTGGTGGTATGCAGAAAGAACCTAAGAGAAAGGATCTTGCAAGGTCACAAAGTGTGTGAAGAGGGATGGGGAAGCTGCAGGTCATCTATTCCTTCAGCAGAGGTTTTCCATGGGTAGACTGGTATGAGATCCCATGCCTATGGCATGTCATATGACAGTGATGGTATTGCTTCCTAATCTAAAAGTTTAAATTAGGCTTGCCTGTAGCCCTTGAAAACAATGAGTGATTCAGTGAGGTTATGCTCATTTTGATGCATTTGGATTCCAGACTTCCTCAGAAATCGATGTCAAATGTACCCCTCGGCATCTGAAATACTTTTAAAATCTGACCCTAAATGTATTTACCCTGAAGGAAGTGTCTGAGTTGCGATCAAAATGTGGAATTTATGACAAAATCTGTCCTATGGCAAAACATTACTGCTACTGTCCCTGAAATTAATATCAGATGCAACACTGGTTATACTGCAGAGAGACCCAGGAAAAGAAAAATGTATCAAGGGATATCCTGAATAAAATAGCTAAGAATCCCAGTCTCCATACAAAGTCTTTCTGGACTGTCTTGCCAGTAGAACTGTATAATCAGTAATCTTGACTTGCTTAAAGAAGCAGCATTTTTTTTCAGCTTCCATGCTTGGCACAGTTATGCTTGTCCACACAACTGCTGTCCTGGTTTCTCACCGTTTAATCAGCACCCACAGTATCATGAGTGCTGTCTGAGATCCAAGGCAAACTCTGCATCATGCCTCACAGTTGCCTGATGTTTGAGCAGGCAGAAAGTGCCTGGTTTAGCAATACCCTAGCTGTTGTCTTACAGAGCTTTCTGGTAAGCAGCAGTTCCCTGTTCTGGGTGTCTCTTCACACCCTTCTCTCACCCCCACCAGAGTTGTGTTGGCTGCTGGAGCAGCTCACCATGAAAGCTGTTCACATCTCCAACCTCTCTCCACCAAACAGTAGGACCCACTTCATATTTTATATAGAGTGACAGCAAAAGCAGGGCTATTAAAACTAATTAGATAAATATATATGTATTTCATAATCAGGTAGTTAATTATGGCTTAGGGAGCAGATGGTAGTCCCTGGCATTTACTCTATTCATAGCTGTTTTAAAGTGAGGTATGCATATCATAGCTAATTACATCTCAGATATGTAGGTAATTGTCAACTTAGCCCTTGTCTCCTTGCAAGCTTTTAGTCTGATTTTGTCTAAGCTGAGTTTGAAACTCTGTAGGTAGGGCCTCTGTGAGGTAACACCTCTCTCAGTCTGATCTCCACAGTTTGAATGACATTGCCTCTGACACGTTACTAGTGCTCTTTGATAGGAAAGCACAGGCTATCCTTTACTGTGTTTCTTTAAAAGATTAGAAAATGTTTAACTCAGTCTTCTTAAAATCCAGATGGGTGGTACAGAAATAACAGACCCTACCGCTGCTGGAAAAATACGGAAATAGAAACTTTTCAAAACATCCAAGAAACGTTTGTTTTCTTTCTAATGTCATATATAAAATCAGCTGACTAACACTGTGAAATGTCAAATCACCTTTTCACACACACCCCTAAGCTGGAGTTTCTGTTGGGAAGAAATATTTGCAGAAATACAGAGTAGAAAAAGTTTGAAAATCAATATGGTAAATGAGGAGGCTGAGTTTTGGCTACTGACACCCAGAGTACCCTCCATATGCTTTTTAAGGTCTTTTCTTCAGCAGGGCAATGTCATTCTGAGCCTGGAGCATTCGTACTCTCTTCAGTGTCGTACTAGATCATCAGGTCTAATTCAATTTGAGAGTGTGAAGGTGCTGATTTCTCAAAGTGAGAACCAGGAAGATACAAATGAAATGTCAGAGGGGTATCAGCCTACATGCCTGATGAGCTGTAGTGTGTTTTTTCCTTAGCAGTTAAGTTCTAAGTCTTTTTGATCCTGCTCAGGTTACATTTTCAGAAGGGAGGAAGGAAGCCCAACATTGCATCCTGAGGAATATCATGGAGTTTGTCCTTGAAAAGAGTAAAATAAATCTCCAAGTGCTTACCAGACCAAAACGTTGGCTACAGCATAACCTTTTTTAAGGAAGGAAGACACTAGATGGGAGGACCGTGTTGCCTTCAGCTGGCATGGTAAGATCTAAAACGATGTGGTCTAATTTTTCTGAACTTTTAAAACTGAAGTTTAAAGGCTGTGTGTGCAAGCAAGTCTATCTATATCTATATATGGTGCTGCTGAAGACCCTTAAACCTTGTAGATCATAGCACTGAACAGGCAAAGGGATCTATCGCAGAAGTGGTTTGAGAAGGTCATACAGATTTTTTTGTTGAAATTATTCAGTCTACACATTCTGCCTCCTGTTGCTTACTATATCTATAAATGCTCTATTTGTCTGAAAGGATTTAGAATGTTTATTATAGCTTACATGAAATTCTGGGAAAGGCAGGCAATGACTCTGTTGTATTCTTATATTGTGGTTGTATAAAGAGAGTATTTGGGAACACAAAGTTCTTATACATATGTTCAATTAGGTCCACCTGTATATATTCATTTTTTTGATGACAGGCTGACATGTAAGTAATAATAATAATGGCATTTTGTCCCATGCACTGCAAACTCTGAGATCTAAACAGTGAAACAACATGGTTCTGAAGAGCAAGGTGTGTTTTGGTTTGAGTTTTGAGCAGTAATATTAAATTTTAAATGCTTCATTTCAAAACCTGGACTTGAAAATGCGATTTTCAATTAGGTACTCTTGGCAGGGAAAAAAAAAAGTAGCATTTTTCCTTATAGCTTAAAATTTTTTGTTATGATGATGAAATTATATCGAGGAAAGTGTTCATTATTTCCAGTGAAGAAAGTAAAAATAGAAGGAACCTGGGGTCATGCAAGAGCTCTTTGTAGTTCGGGAGCATGTGATGAGGAGTAAACCAAGAAACTGGTTCCTGAAAAATCTGTTATGCATTGTGTGAGTAAGTATAGGGAGTCACCTTTATCAGAACTGGGCAAAGACTGCAAAACTAAAAGCTGTTCCTTTGGTTCTACTGTTGACAGAGTTCTGGAAAGACAGATCCTTGCAGCCCCCAGGGACACCTGTATATGAGCATCTTCTATTAACTCAAACTGCTCTCCATTCCTAGTGCTTTCAAAGCTCTACCTTTCTGCTACTCTCTTTCATTTTCCCCAGCTTTGTCCCTTGTAACCTTCTCAGCAGCAAAGAGAAAATCAATTGAATTATACTTGTTGTGGGGGGATCGGAGAATAATGGAAGCAGTTCTTATGGATGTGACGCAAAGACCACATCCGTTCATCCCTGAGGCACGATGAATGGAGGTGTGAATTGATTTTGACTACACTATGTCAAGAGCCAAGACTTCTCCAGGAACCTTGCAAAATAAGACAAATTGCATTCTGCATTGTATAGAATTATATCCTTTTTTTTCTTTAAACGTTTCTTGTGCTGAGTAACATTCAGACAAGATGTACAATTAGATAACTCCTTGGAATCCTGATAGTTTCTGGTACTCTCTGGAAGGCTACCAGGGAAATTGTAGTACGATGAACACTGTCAAATTTGCTTGCTGAGTAGTTTGGCAACAAGTCCAACAAGGTCAGCCTTCTTAATTTAACAACTGTGCTGTGTAATGTTTCTGTCTTCATGATTTATCCTTTCATTTTTAATTGTTTTTCTTCTTATTAAATTGTAATCTAATTTTCATTTTATTGAACTAGAACACTTCTGTTATTGCATACAAAAGTGAAACTGAAATAAACATGACCACATAACCAACCACCCAAATATGCTGCAGGCTATTAGGCATTTTAGCTGTACAGGGGTGCCCTAAATTCTCCTATAATGGTCACTTCACATCTCCCTATCTTTTCAGTGACTACAGTGTACGTATTGAAAAAATGAGCCTATCCATCTGAAGCTTTTGGCTTTTATACTCTATAGCCTTTCTCTTTTGTTTCAGAGTTGTATAAACACTAAGTAAATATTAATTGAATTGCCTTTTCTACTGAATGTCTATCCTGTTTGTAAGCATTTGTTGTTCCCATTTTATTAAAGAGATTCAAAATCATCATCCCCACTCTTATGAGATCATCTGGGGTAAAAAAATTCAGTGTTCCCCAAACTATGTATGATACCAGACAGTGAGGAGGAAAAAAAAACCAAATCCAGAATCATGTTAATCTGCTGCCACCACAGAACATCACTTCTTTGGGGGATATATGTAATTTTCTGTTGAATTGTTTAGTGGAAGAATGATGAACAATGGAAACTTATTTCGTAAGCAGAGATGTATGTTTCATTCATAAATTGATGTGGTCTAAATTTTAACTTCATAGAGTCATATATTTATAGAGTGCTCTGGGTTGGAAAGGACATTGAAGATCATCTAGTTCCAACCCCCTGCCATAGGCAGAGACACCCTCCGCTAGATCTGGTTGCTTAAGTCTTCATCCAACCTGCCCTTGAACACTTCCAGGGAGGGAACATCCACAACCTTCCTGAGCAACCTGTCCAGTGTCTCACCATCCTCACTGTAAAGAAATTCTTCCTAATATCCAGTCTAAATCTCCCCTCCTCAAGCTTCAGTCCGTTCTATCTTGCCTAACGCTGCAAGACCTTGTAAAAAGGTCCTTTCCTGGCTCTCTTGTAGGCCTCCCTCAGGGTTAGAAGGTCACTACAAGTTCTCCTCAGAGCCTTCTGCTCTCTGGGCTGAACAACCCTAACTCTTGGACCCTGTCCCGATATGGAAGGTGCTTCAGCCTTCTGATAATCTACTTGGCCCTGCTCTGGTCGCATTCCAGCAGTCTGATGTTCTGTAAGTGACACTTAGAGTGCCACAGTGAGTGCTGAGGGTTTTATAACCATGGGTGATTAGGTTTGGTTTACATTTCACTCAGTGTTTGTGTTCTATGTGCCTGAACTCCCAAAATTTCAGGGTACTAGGAAGAAAGAGGAGCTAAGGCCCCAGATTCAATTCCTGTGAGCACATGCATGCATTCTGCTCCTAGAAGTGCATCCCCCCCGAGCCCTTTTACCCACCAATTAAAATTGGGTGCTGCTAATTTAGTACTGCTCCTTGTAGTTTCTTCATTCATAATTGGAAGTTAATTGCTATCACTGTACAAATAATAATAAAACTATTATACTGTAGTGATCGTGTCAAATTCCAGGAGAAGGAGGACTTAGGTCATACATAACTCTCCGTTCCTTACACTAATCAAAATTGCTTTTGAATTAGTGCTTCTGTGCCATTGTTAATAATAATAAGTGCAAAGCAACGTATCCTGCTCCAGCAGGTAATTATGCTTGACCAGGCTGAACTGATTTGCATTGTGTTCAGTTGAACTGAACTGACATACACGTGACATACAAATAAGTTTATGGCACCTGTCATTCATCCCAAGTAAATGACCTTTTCAGAAATACAGAATTAATTTTCTGAAATGCTTCTAATATGGAAAGAAATTACCTTATTCACATTAGCTTAAGAAATGCAGGATTTTTTTCCTTCCATTAGAAGGCTCAAGGAATGCATAAATAATGTTTAATATGTATTATATATTGAAACTTTGATGGTCTTAATGAATCTTGGAGAAAGCCTGTCCTCATAATTATGATTTGTGAGATACTTTTATTCTTTCATATCTTTGGTGCTGAGTTGCCCAGTACTTGTGAATGCTTCCCTAAAGAGCTCTCTGATTTGTGTTAGCTTGCAAAAAAATTTAGAGCACAGAGTTGTAGCTACCATATGCCTAAACATTCCTTTTATCACCATCAGCCTCCAGCTGGGAAGGAGACACTCCCTTTAGTGGCAGTCTGTTCCATTTGTTTGCCACCCAGGTGAAATCAGAGTTAACTCCTCTTAAAGATGGTTATTACAAGTCAATCATTTGCCAGACATTTCAGGTGGCTTAATTGTATTCACCCAGGTAAATTCTATGTTGCACATCTAGTAAATGTTTAAAAAAGTTATCCTATAAAGTTCCAGGGCATTTGCTGCTCTAGCAGATGTCAACCTATCCTTGCTCTGCATGCACTGGATGCTTTATGCTTTGTGCTGTAACCTTCACTAATAAGAAAATCAATATTATAAGTCACATCCTGTCATGGTGTTCAAATTCACTCTGTTTAGATGTAGGTTTTTTAATTTGTTTTTTTAATCTCCACTGGAAGTAAAAGCAATTCTGTAAAAGGATTTAGATCTTGAGGCATGTGACCTGCAGGACAGTATCTCTTGCCTTTTATGTTTAACACCAAAAAATATATACACAATATATTGTTCGGTATTGAAGTGACAGAGGGAGTGAGGACAGGTTGTTACAAAGCCTGGTCTTGTCTTCTCGGTGTCAGGAGGAGACGGTCCCTTTGAACTTTCGGTAACAATGTGGCTTTCTGCTGCAATGTGGATCACTTTCTGCATGGAAGAAATCAATAGACAGCAAGAAAGGACAGTGGAAACTATTTGGACAGCTTTAGTAGGCATCGATTCTTGCAGCTTGTTCAATCATGGCAGTCTAATGAAAGAGTTTAATGTTTCTGCTTGCTCTTGGTGCCAGAGCAATCCAGACAGTGGATCACAGTCCTGTTGCAAGGAGGGTAGGTAACACTGAGGTTTCACACTCCTGTTTTCCTCCTCTTCCTTACACTGCTATTATGGTCCATGAGTGAGAGGAAACTCTATGGGCTAATGGAGTAATATTCTGGCACCACAATGACAGTGAAGGTGTTCAAAGCTTCTCTAGCAAAGGGCAATGCTGACATGTAGCTGCCCATCACTTGCTTGTGCCTCTTAACCAACTATAGCAAGTTTTCTCCAGACACCAACAAAGAGTGTCAGTAGTTTAATTTTTTTGGTGAACCATGCTCCTGCCAAAGCATTACCGCTCAGAACCCGTCCCCTAGCCCACAGTGTGTCTCTTGGGAAACCTGAGTGGACTTTGTGTTTGCCGTGCTGTATCTTTCCTAAAGTGGTGCGGGCAGAGGGATGTGACCCTGTCGTGAAGGTATTGTGAGATGGGTTCCCTCCACTGCCAATATTTGTCTACGAAGGGAGGATGACAATAATTCTCTTTTCCCTTTCTTCAAATGCTTCTGGAATTTGAGTGTGATTTTGAAAATCCTGATGTACAGTTCATGAAAACATAACTTGTGTGTAGTTGAAAACACATTAGTGAATTATTGAGGATAATGCAATATTTTGGATATTGTCCAAGTGTCTAAGCTTATGTCTTCCTCTGGAGAGCTCTTGATGCTGTTAAGCTATATAGTTAATAACCTATCATCATATATTGCATCAACCATCTATTTAAAGATTAAAATTTTCTAAAGACTGCAATTCAAATAATGTTGCAAAGAAACCAACCCTCAGCCTTCCAAGACCTTTAAATTATTATTGAATGTGAAATAACATTCACTATGTTTTTTAACCCCTTTGGGAAGAAACACCTGGGAAAATGATCAAGATAAAAACCTTTGACTGAGTCCCATATTACCCAAAGTGCCATCATAGCTGTACACCATAACCACTACAAACACTGAAGAGAAGACAAGGCCTTGGGACAATCAGCATTAGGTTTCCAAACTCTGAGTGTGAACTAGATAGTAATTGAAAGGAAACTAATTTAGCAATAAGACAGAAGTCCTTGCCTCAGTGCCCATTTAACTTAGCACAGTAGGGAGCCTGAAAATACAGACAGTGAAATTCTCCTTTCATAATGGATGAATTAATTTAGCAAGCCTAGTTAATTCAAATGCAAATTATATGTTGCAAGTGCCCATTATTTATTGCTCCATCTTAGACTGTTTCCTTAATTTCTGAAGTGCAGCAGAGAAGTGCTGAGCTACCAAACACTCTTTTAGACACCAGCCAATTTTAGCACTTTGAAATTATGTTTGATTTTTATTCTCTGATTTAAACCTAATTTGGGCATTGTTTATTTGCTTTGACTTGTTTGTGGCTTCCAGCTGTGGAGCTTCTCCACTGCCAAGTGGTTCATTTTCAAGAAAGCAGTTGGATTCCAGCAGGAGGAACATCTCATCCTAGCTGGATGACCAGTGCCAATTCCATGCTGTATTTTCCTTCGAGTCAGTTTGGAAAATGACTCTGTGGTCCTGCTCTGTGTGTGTGTTTGCATGCATACCTGCACATAGGTGTACAGACACATGTACTGGCATATGCAGGAGTTCTCTTGGATATTTTAGTCTGAGAAGGAGCATGTGGTGTTCCTCCTCCTACCAATTAATTTTGTGACATGGGAAACATGGGTGCATGACAACCACCACCTGAAATTTCCTAGTTTTGCAGAAGGATGGTATCACAGAATCACAGGATGTCAGAGGTTGGAAGGAACCTCTGGAGATCTTTGAGTCTGAAATACCTGCCAGAGTAGGGCCGTATAATGCAATGCAGGTCACATAGAAATGCATCCAGATGGGTCTTGAAAGTGTCCAGAGAAGACAACTCCACAACCTCTCTGGGGAACCTGTACCAGTGCTCCATGACTCTTACAGTAAAGAAGTTCTTCCTCATGTTGAGGTGGAACTTCCTGTGCTGCAGTTCACATCCATTGCCCCTTGTCCTATCACGTGTGAGAAGAGCCTGTCCCTTCCTTCTTGACATCCAGCCCTCATGTATTTATCTATATTTTTATGTATTTATTTCATCCCCTCTCAGTCTTCTCTTCTTCAGACTAAAAAGCCCCAGGTCCCTCAGCATCTCCTCACAAGGCATGTACTCCAGTCCCCTAATCATCCTTGTAGTCCTCCATTGGACTCTCTCAAGTATATCCCTGTCCCTCTCGATCTGGGGAGCCCAGAACTGGATGCACAATTCTTTCCTCGAGGTCTAGCAGTCCTGTAATGTCAGTGCCAGAGTGATCCTCTGCCTCTCATTCCTTCAGGCACTGCCCATCTAAGACCACCTTGGGTAATAAATATCTTATTTAAGAACAGCATAAGAAAATGAAGGGAAGGACCGAACAAAAAGAACAGGACATATGAAGGAGGTTGCCTTATTGTGGCATTTCTAGGGCTTTATTTCTTGGTATTCTTTAGCTCTCCTTGCTGCTTTAGGAATATTGCACTCCAGTAACTGAGTGGATGGCAGCTTCACCATTGTCCCTTCCAGAGCAGAGATTTCTACTTGTGTTGTAGAAAGGTGGCATCATTTGAACTGTCAGTCAATTGCTTGAGGGAAATCTACTGTAGACCTCTAACAAAAAAATCCAGAGGATTCCCACCAAAAATAGATGGCATTCAAGCAGGAAATCAGGATGCAATTCTGCAGAGAGTAGGTAATGATTGAAGTGTTTTGTATTTAACAGCAAGAGAAGTCCCTTTCCATTCACACTACACTTGTGATTTTCTTGTAGAAGGTGAGAAACGTTATTTTGACCTGGTCAGACACACTTGTGTGGAGTCAAGTGGTTTATTTTCACATGAGGAACAGTTTTTGATAAACATGTCTTTCTATTTAGCAATTTCCTTCAACATTCTCCAAAATCTCTGCTTAAAATAGATAAGGGAAGACCTATGATCTCTTCCTTCACACAGGCAATGGTTCTTCATTTAAATGATTCTTCATTTAAGATCTTAAACAAAACTATCTTTCTGGATTTCCTGTCTGGAGATGTTAAAACCTAGGGACCAACCTGGAGCTGTGAGCTAAGGTCTATGAACCCTTAGAAAGCAATCTGGAGAGGAGCACCTGAAATGAAATTTCTTTTCCCCCACTTATGTTTCTTTGAGTGAGGACAACCTGTCCTTTCAGAGAGCATCTTTCTACCTTAGGCATATTTTCCAGGTTAGATGATGAGGGTCAAGCTGCACATATTTCATTGCTCTGTTCCATGTCCTCTCTAGCCTTTGCCTTAGATAATTTTCCCCAGCAGCAGTGTCGTTGAGCTGCAATTTCTATTCTGTAGTGAACATCAGGAAAGTATTCAGTTTTCCTAATGCTTCCCTACCTGATTTAAATGTGCAGGTAGGAAAGTTGAATACAGAAGAGAGGATTTTGAGAACTTTGTTTTGTGCTCTTTAGGTAGTCTAACATTTCTAAGTGTCCTGAATATTGCGGGCTCTTGAAATTTAATTGCAAATGCACCCTTGGTGGTAACAGGAAGGTTTTTTTTATTCCCTGATGTTCATTTTCTAGCCATTTCTTAAATTGGCTGATCATTATATTTCTACAGTTAATATAAAATTATCCCAAATGTACGCAATCTTTTTGTTCTCTATTCCAACTGTATTTGTTTATAAAATATTAAAAAACTAACTTACGTTTTCTTAGGTTTAAGGTTGTTTTTTTATTTAGGCTTTATACCATAAAAGGAGCCTTGCAGAAAGACTGCAGGTCCTTAAAATTTTAATAACTACATTATCAGTTTAGCTCAGGACATTGTTGTGCTGGTTTGAGGCTAATTGGAATATTTTAATAGACAAAATTACACTATAGGCTGTGAAAGGAAAATATTATGATGTCTACTTCACTCATACGCTTGCTGGAGAATTGTTTGGGAACACTAATCAAAACAATTGATAAGTGAGTCTCTCTGTCGCTTGCTTGAGCAGGAGCTGCTGGTGGGATCTAGCAGCTTCTGGGCTCTGGCTCCTCTGCTGATTAATCCTCACTAACCACTTTTCTCCTAACCCTCCTGACCGATCCTCCTAATTTACCTTGTGTGTAAGGCAAACCTTGGGGTAAGGTACAGGGGTGGGGAGAAGGTGGAAGGGTGGTTGGGAGCCCCTCCTGGGGTCTCTGATTTCTGGGAGGGGAGTTGTGTTGCTGTATTACCTTTTACTTGTATATTTCTGTAAATATTCTGTATATAGTGTAAATATCTGCTGTACATTGTGCAAAGCTGTAAATAGAGCTTCATCATTTAACTTCCAGCCGACTGAGTGCTAGTCTGGGTCATTTTACAAAGTGGGGGGTGGTGGGGGAACTCCCAAACCTTCACAATTGTCTGCAGAAATGTATCATGTATTGCTTGCAGCTTTATCTGAGCTTGTGAGGGACAATGCAGAGAGAAGCATATTGAAAGGAGTGTTGCAGTTACTTAGCCATCTGAAGGCTCACCTGTGCATGGGGGTACTCATCAGGAGCTATCACTGAATCATTTTCTATGCAGAGATCAATTCATACAGGACAGGGCACAGCAGCAACTGCTCTATTTCAATTTGATCAAAGTTCAAAGGCAGTCTTATTCCAAAATAAATATCTTCATTTAAGTGGAGCAGCTGCTGCAATTTAAATGTATGTGCTACCTTGAACTGAATTAATTTTCAAGTGTAGATGAGATTTAAGTACTTGGAGGCTGACTTTTAATTAGTACGGCTGACAGCACCACTGCAGAGCTGGTTTATCTTAATAACAGAAGCTAAACTTCACTAAATTTTCCAAGCATCATAAGAAAATGTAAATAAGATAGAGCCCTTTAAAGGACTTGTGACTACCCCTGTCATTGTTACTACTGATGTGATTTTCAGTCATAATTCCATTGGCTTTCCCTTGCCTGTGTCAGCTGGGCTCCCTATTTGGCACCATAACCCCACCCCTCATAAAAGATATTTCTGAAAGATAAGTCTGTTGTTACCTTGTGTTACTGTAAATACGCTGTCTTTCCTCAGCTAGGGAAATGAGCAAAACAAGCTTGTCTTTGCCCATAAGTGGCAACGCAGTCTTCAACATCTTAGTTTTCTGTGTTAATCATCATCTGGGAGATGCTTTATTCAGCAGCCTGAAAACTAGAATGGCTTTAGCCACCCTAGGATGTGCAAGGTTGCAGAGTGTTTGCAGCTGCAGCAAAAGCAAGGCATCACCCCAGCCTGGCGATGAACAGCTGCTGAGAACTTTCTGCAGCTGTGCGTCAGAGCTACCCTTTTTTACTCATTATTTGGAGCTGGACGGTGGATAATTTTTCTTCTGCTTGTAGGCAACAGCTGATGGGTAAAAAAAGTTATCAAGAAACATATTGCCAAATATTTTCTTATTTAGTTAGAATCAGCAGATTCTTACCAGCATTTCCTTACTTTCCCGTTTTACTCTTAGGACTGCTATAAAAGTCAGCAGCAAACTCGTAGAGCTTACCTCAGCTCCCGGTAATACGAGGGCCAACAGAAAAATCTGTTTTGGAGGTAAGAAGGAGAGAAATGTAGAGGGATTAAAGACAGTTTGGGTGTGGTTTGCTTTTGCTTAAAAAAAANGAGAGAATGTGTTTGTTTCACAATGATCTTTATTACAAATGTGATGTACATTGACAGTGTGTTAAATTTCCTAGTCAGTGCAGGACAATACTGAACAATTTGCGGCAAAAGAAAACAGATGCAGTTCTGTCTGCAGTTTCACACATCTGCTTTGCAAGCCAGTGCTCCTCCTGTAACTCTCTAGAAGGGATCCAATAAAAATGATCTGAAATATTATTGTGTTAGTGACACTAGTTATTAGAGTGAGGAGGCAGAAAGCTTTCCCAGGGGCTGAACCTTACCCTTCTTCTAGTGCAGACAAGGCTGGAAAATGGTAGAAATCATTTTGTGTTAGTGATTTTGTGAGTGCATAGCTGGCTGGAGTGGGTGGTTCAGAATCAGAGCAGTGAAACTAATGAAAAATAATAGCCAAAGATGCATCAGGAAAGACAGAAACTAAATGCAGAGATAGTATTTAAATACAGTTGCAATAAAGCATGTCCCTGGAGTTGCAGAAGAAACCCGTGTGATCCATCTGCCCCTGCATGATTGTTTGATGCTGTCACAGTTCAAATCAGTGTTAAGTTGCTCTCAAAATAGGTTCCTTTCAATATATCTGATGAACAGATATCTGACATAGAAAAAAAAAATAGAACTTGAAACTCAGATGCTTTTCTGCATAGGAGCACACAGGGAAGCTTTCTAACTTATAAAGTAGTGGAAATTGTGCTTTTTCCATATAGGTTATTAGTCTCAAGCTAATAATACCAGCAGTCTCATGTGCTAAGCTGCGACCTCTAAATATAGCTTAACTGCTTCCCTTAAATTTAAAACTTCAGGATTTTTTTCTTTTTACATCCCCATAATGTTCTTTTGTGGGTGGGTCCTGTGCAACGCTTTTAGGTGTCCTTGCAGTCTCAGGGCAATGCCTTCACCTGACTGCCATGACCTTTCAAATATTACAGAGAGTGGCTTTGCAGCTACTTCAGCCAAATCCTTCAGAACTCTGGGATGTGTTTCATCAGGTCCCATAGATTGTTCAAGATTATATGTTCAAGTTCCTTAGGTGGTCCTGAACTTGATCTTCCTTCACAAGTGAGAGGGACTTTACCCAGCTGGTCTGCATCTAATAGCATTAGCAATAGCACCAGGAGTATGGATCTGTACTAATCTTTTTTTCTTATTATTGCCTAAATGTTAAAGCCCCAAACCAAGACCATGTTTATAAAGCCATTTCTCCAGAGCATAGCTTCCCAGGGTACAGGAAAGAGTTACAAACATAATTAGGGGACTAGAACACCTTTCTTATGAGGAACAATTGAGAGAACTGGTTCTTTTTAGGCTGGAAAAGAGAAACCTGAGGGGGGAATCTCATAAATACTTATAAATACTTCAAGGGTGGCTGTCAGCTCTATGAGACCAGTCCTTTTTTTTTTTTTCCAGTGGAGCCCAGTGACAGGACAAGGAGTAATGTGCACAAACTTGAACATAGAAAGTTCCACCTAAACACAAAGAGGAGCTTTTTAATTTTTAGGGTGACAGAGCACTGGAACAAGCTGCCGAGGGAGGAGGTGGAACCTCCATCTCTGGAGACATTCAAAATCTCCTGGACCTGTTCCTGTGTGACCTTCTTTAGGAGAACTTGCTTTGGCAGAGCAATGGGACTCAGTCTCCAGAGTCAGCTTCCAACCCCTACCACTCTGCAATTCTGTGATCTAAAACTAAGAGGTCACAAAATCTTCACCCTCTTTTAAAGCCTTGGCCTCCACGTCACAGCCTCTGTGGGGAGGAAGTCTGCCTGAGCGTGTTCAGCTCCCCGCAGTGCTGGCAGTCACCTGACTACCTCCTCTCAGACGCCTCTCTTGGGAGCCACATCCTCAGCTAGGAAGGAGGTTTTTTCCAGTTCTCTGAGACATTCTGCTGTCCACTGTCAAGCCTGGGGTGACAGATGTGAGAGAGGAGTGGAAACAGGGACAGCAGAGGGAAGGAAAGGGGTGCGTGCCATGTCGAGGGCTGAGGAGGCCTTGCTGAAGAGGGTTGCTGGCCTAACAAGAAAATGGCTGCCACTTGCTCCCTCAGGTCACCTCATCTTGCTTCGCCCTCTCTGGAATCTTCACCACTCATTTTGGGCCATATCCTCAGACACCAGAGCAGCAGCTTTTGCTGTTTTCATGTTCTATGGCCTTTCCTAGTGTTTATTAACTAGGAAATCCCAGGTGGCAGCACCTGTATTTATCAAGGCATCAGGCGCGGCAAACTTTTGAGGGACCAGCAATATTCCCTCTTCTCCTTTTCCTGGGTGTGCTTCTTAAACACTTCTTAGCCAACTTAAGCACAGGCTTTAACCTTGTTTTGAGTACGTGACTGTTATTAGCAGAGTCTTTATCTACAGAAAAGGAAGTTCAAAGCCCTGACTGAACAACCTCTCTCACCTCAGTAAGAACATGGCAGTGAGAACAACACATTTTGCTTTCTGAGTGAAATGTAAATAAATACTAGGCTAGGAATTCTGTGCCTTTGCAGAATGCAGTATTATTTAGAAATTTAAAGACTTTTCCCAGATAAAACAATGGGCAGATTTTTTTTTTTTTTTAACTTAATCCCAACCAGGTTCATTTAAAGCAATGTGAACATATATTAGAGACAGTCAGTTTAGTTTATCTCATGCTTAAGCTAGATTAGTTGACTGGATTGTGATAGATTCAGATACTAGAAATCCTTAAAAAACAGACTTTAGTTTACTGTGGAGCATGGTTGCATTTTAAAATAAATCCACACTAAAACATGGCAGACATTAAGTTTTAATCTACAACCAAAGTTCACAGAATTTTCATATATCCAAATACTACCTTTCAGGTCTTTAAGCTAAAGTTATTTAACATTCTTCAAATAAAGTTAATTTCTGTTTGCAGAACCATACTGAAACAGTTTTTCCTGGCTTACGGAAGTGATTTGTTGCAGTGACCTGTGGGAAGTGTAGTTCCTCTCTGCAGGCTGATGTGTTTTGCCAGACAGCTGCATGTAAGTCCTATAATGATATAAATTTATTGGTTCTTTCTTACAAACCAAATATTGCAGTACCTGTTTACTTAACCTTCAGCGAAAAAAAAAATTGTGATCTCACTTCTCAAAAGACACCAAAACATTTTTTGAAAGACCACAGCTTTTCATTCCCAGAATCTCTTAATATAAATGCGTTTCAGTAGGACACTTCTCACCCTTTTCAACTTTCAGCCATAATTTCAAAAAGTACAATCTTTTACAACCTCACTTGTTAGATAAGACCAAACCTTTCTGCATGTTTTTCTGAATAAACAAACCATTAGTTAGAGCTGTAAGGCAGAAAGCAAACCTTTCAACATTGATCTTTTACTGGCCAGTTAGAAAATGTTTGAGGAAATGTTTTGTCAGGTAAATACATTATTGATTATTTTAGAATTAAATGATCTAAGAGGGTAACTACGCAAGTAAAATGGGTCAATATTTAACAACAGTTTTATGAGTTCTGTACGACTACACAGGAAAAAGAGACAATGGCAACGAGATTGTGGTAGCAAATATGCTTAACAAATGTGGGGCTTCTGATGCTGTTGTGACCCTTTCCCTTATCTTCTCAGTCATACTGCACAGTAAAGTAAGATAAACTGCATGGCCCCTGGAAACCAGCTGGCTTGACAGACTACCTGAAGAAACACAGAATTTACATGAGAATGACAAAGTAAGGGGCCAAGTTCCTTACTGCTTAAGGTTTTGAACTTTAAAACAGGAACATAAAGAAAAATTTAAAAAAAAAAAAAAAAAAAAAAAAAGCAAAAGCCATTGGGATCTTACATTTGTAAAAGTCAGGCTCCAGCTTAACATTTGTGCTAGCAACATAGTACCCTGAGACTAGTATTTGGCCTGCTCTGACAAAGGGTCTAGTTGCTAATTGCTGAGGGTGATCCAACTGGAACACTTGAATGCCCTCAACACACCAGGGTACAGAGCCTATTCAGAAATCTGGAAGAGATTTCTGGAAGGCTACAGATTGAGATAAATATAACAGACAAAGCTTTCACTTACCACAAAATTCTGTAACCCTACTTAAGTGAGAATAACTGAGTCTGTGGATTTATATGTGGTGAGGGTTGTTTATTTTTGCTTTGTCTTAAAAATCAAGCTGGAAAATCAAGTTAATAATTCCAAACAGAACTTTTTTTCCCTTTCAGATACCATTCATCCATTCCTGGCTGAACAAATGTTTTTCTTGATTAAAGGACTACAGACAGTGTCAGAATATACTTTTTGCATAATTGTATTATCTGTGATGCTGAAATTGCTCTTGTGTCAGTTTTCTGGTATTTTTCATGGTTCAAAGACCTCTGAAAAATACTTGAAAGGGGTATCTTGCAGAAATCCTGTTTAGTAGAAAGTAAGGTAATGAACAAACCTGTTTTGGAAACCATGAAGTGCTATCATCCATAAGAATCATCCTGAATAAACTGTCTGATAGCCTGAAGCTCAGACTGTGCTTTGTGGACTTGTGGGTAATTGCTACAGTGAAGAACATGCATATATTAAATTAAAGGTGTGATGTTTTAAATTTTATTTTTTTTATTATTCAGTTAAATGCATTAAATCTTATACTTGTTTCACTTACTGTCAGCACAAGGCTTCAGGCATCCCTGTAATGTAGGAACTGATGTTGTTCTGTGGCAGGTGACAGCACAGGTTTGCATTAATATTAGGCTGTTATTAATAGTACTAATATATTCACTTGTAGAGACAGTGCATCTTACAAAAAGGATGGTTTTGAACTGCGTCATCTGGGTGTTTGCTACACTGCGTTGACTAACGCCATGTTTGGCCACGGGTGTGTCACACGTCAAGAGCAAACATTTTATGACTATTAAATTCAACTCTTGTTTTCCTCTGCTTGGGTTCTGAACCATGGCTGCTACCACAAGGCAGATTAATAACCAAGGGATTAATGGCAAACACACTGTGCATGTGTGCTGCAGGAGATACCGTTGATCGTTAGATCACGAAATAAACTAATTTATGATTCAAGAGCAGCAAAATGTTCTCAGAGACCAGCAGAACTTTCCATCCTATTTCATAGACTTGTGCTGTAATCGGTAAGCATGTTAAATTGTGTAATCTGTAATATGAGGTTATACTGCAGGAACCTTGTGGCTTATGTGAACTGCAAATCATTGCTCCAGTAAAAGAGCTTTGCAAAGTGAGACCATAAAAGTCACAGAAACTGAGATGGGCAATGAAGAAAGCTACACTTTTATAGATAGGGTAGCTTCTATCACAAGCCAGCTGTCTGGGAATAAGAAGTTTACCATTTTAAATCAGTTGTTATTTCTAGGTGCATCATGCAGTCACAATGAGATGGAGAGCATTTGTTCCCACAATATTTAAACACTACTCTTTCACACAAAGTATACCAAAGACAAGAAGAGTAATTTTAAAAAGCAGGTGACTAACCTATGCTAAGACAATTCACAATCGCAAACCTTTGTAGAAGGCAAAGGGGGATGAAAAACTACAGCCAAAGGGGTTTGTTTTGCTCTAATCACAGGCGGAACCAGGGATCTTCTGAAGTGTGGAGGAGAAGTCTCCTGAGCATGTTATTGCAGTGAATCTCAGAGATGACCATGATGAGTGCATGATACTGTTGCCAGTGTCCTGTCCTGCTGAGGTATGCAGCTTCTGATCACCATGTGTAAGTTGGGGGCAGCCCCAGGCCTTCCTCCACTCCCAGCTGATTCACCTGTCTCTAATCTCTGGATTTTGTTCCCAGTCTATACACTTCTGTACCTCTATGGCTAATATTGTCCACCAGGTTGGACAGAAACCAGAGAAATAGAGCGGTATTTTGAATAGTACATTGGAGAAGGAGATCACAGAATCACAGAACATTAGGGCTTGGAAGGAACCTCAAAAGATCATCCAGTCCAACCCCACTGCAAAGCAGGATCACCTGGAGTGTGTCACATGCGTCTGGAGCACGTGGCTTAGGACACTTGGTGCCTACAAATGATTTGCCAAATGTTTCTTAGAAATCTACGTAAAACTGCAAGATCTGTCAAAGTTCCCTGGAATTTAGAGCAGTCTAATAACTACAATAAATGACTATATTAGCACAGAGAGAACATGCGTGGGGTGATTAACAGATAAAAATGAACAGTGGAGGAAAGGAAAACCTTCATATTAACTCTGTGGGAGCTCCTGTATTAATTGGTACATAATCAGGTACAGCTGCTAGTAATCAGGCAGCTCTTTAAACCAACACACACAGCACTGCCAATACAGCCTTAAGAGACAGAGATTAGAGAATATGCAAATATTCTTTGCAAGTGAGTTTGCTAGATAAAAGTCATGCCATAAGAGCTTACAGATCACTGATCCTGAGTTTTGTTTGTGTCAAAATGTGACAATGTGGGATTCCCTCACAGTAAACTTGCTCTGCTTGCAGGCTACTGAATAACACCTGTCAGAAAACACATTTTTCTCTCGGTGCTATGTCTTGATAATAGCTGCCTGCAGAGCACTCAGTCCTCTTGATGGGACATTTTGCAGTTTTTTTGGGGGGATCATCTTTTGCTGAATATTGTCCCCTGGATAAACTATATACCTCAGCTTGCCAGAGCTACCACTGAGTCACGCAATACCAGGGAAAAGCAAATTGATTGTATAGCAACAAAGGATTGAGCTCTTTTGATGACAAGCTTGGAAGCAGTTACAGATGCTGTGGGGGAAAAAAAACCCTCAAACATTTAAAAAAACCTACAATGACTCTGACAACAACCTCTTGTTCTAGTTGTCACTTAGGGTTTATCAGCTATTAAAGTCAAGGAGCCAATTCAGCAGAATTGTCTCTCCGTAGGACTGGCTTTCTGAGTAGGTTATCACCCTGAAGTTTCCATTTGCTCTATTACTCCAGGGTTTTTTTGCGCCTATTGAATGCAATAGAAGCTTCAAAGCCCTCTCTCACGGACCTCTCTGTTTCATTACTCATGCAGGGTCTTTTACCCTCCTGCAGCCCTGGCGTAGCTATGACATGTTCACATAAGCTTTAATGAGGTACCTCTAACATGAGGCATGACAGTTTTGCTTTGTGAAAAGGGTTGCTGGAATGCTGAGGATTTCCTGTTCTCCTTAGAAGGTCAGCTGAATTGCATTTAGAAGTGTTTGTGCAATGTTTTGTTAATCTCTTAAGTCAACTTGTGCAACATTTATGTCTTTTGGCTTCCCGGCATTTTGCAGGGACTATGCAAGCCATTTTGATAGTCATTTTAGGATTTGTTCTGCCAAACAGAGATACCTCAGGGTTTGTATTATGTTGGTTTAAGAACGGCTTTTGGGACACATAAAACATCATTTCATGCAATCAGTCAGAGCTATGACAGTTTTCAGGTGTGTTTTTACAAAGCTCAGCAGTAGCTGCATTTGAGTCTTCTCCAAAATATGGTTCTTCATCTTGGCTTAGATGTTCCTCTTATGAAAAGTCATAAATGTGGTATGGATTAAGAGTAGGAGATATGCTGTCTTCTTTTATCAGAAGTGCTTCCTTTGTTCATGTCAGCAGCATGCTGACCCTACCACCCCTCTTCTCCACCCCCACCCTAAAAGAAAAACAAAGCAGGGAAAGGATAAATGAATAAATACAAACGCTTGTGTAAAAGCAGTGCTGGTGTTGCCTGGCGACTAATAGCTGCCAGAGCCAAATTAGCCAAGCTGCTTTGGAGAAACAAGTGATTAGCCAATAGGGACGTCAGAAAGAAGAAAAAGCGTGAAGGGGAGATTAACTGAGTTCAGAACGGGAAGTAAAGATGAAACAGTAAGGTATGGGCTAAAGTCCTTGAGCTAATCTTTATCAGTTTTATTTGGTTTTGCTGTGAATGATGATAAGGGTTCACAATCCTTTCCTTTTTTTAAAGACCCTTCTTTTTTTCTTGGGCTGACCCTATGGTTTGCTTTCTCTGATTGAAGTCCTAAGGATTTGGGTTTTGTAATTTTGTTGCACATGTGTAATTTTCTTGAGCAGAGCTTGCCCTGTTTTGTGCATTTCAAAGGCACAAGTGCAATAAAGAGTGTGCAGACTGAAGTAAAAAATGGCATGAGGCAGGTCTTGCAGAACATCATGCCAATGTTGCCTATCAGCTATGGTTGTTGTACCTTTTTACAAGCTCATTCGGAGCAAACAAATATTGTACAAATCCCTGCAGCTCAAAAAATATGCATGGAAACCTCTTTTGCTTTTACTAGAAGTTCCATGTGCACTTGATGTATTCAATATGCAACTTCCTCTTTGAAATAAGCAGCAGTTATTTATCTGTCTGCATGGTGGTTCTATAGATCTTTATTATTATATTTTATTGGAAGGAAAAATAAATATGGGGAGAAAAACACAAAGCTAGGAAAATTTGGGGAGGGTCCAAATATGGTGTAAAAGAATTACAGAAAACTCTACAGAAAGGAGTGTGTGGGGAAACTGTTGTAAAGTCGTGACTGCACTTTAAACTCTACCTCAGCAGTTCCTTGTATATTGTAAAATGGTTTTGCTTAGGTTGTATTTTAGGCTTCTAGAACTTATGCTTAATTTTCAGTTTTTAAAAGTGTTATGCTAAAGAAAAACAAACTACCAGAAATACAGAACAAATCAACTCTGGGGCGCTGCTGATGATCTTTACTTTTACAGTAAAGCAAAGCACTGGGCTATTTGGGATATATTCTTTGTGCATCTCCCTCTTTATTCAGTATGCAGTCAACATTAAAATAACCTTTCATCAAATGTGAAGAAGAAGAAATGATCAATATAGAGGCAGGCTACCTGCCAAGGGGGTGGGATTTTTTTTGTTTGTTTGGCACGGATTCTTTGCAAAGAACAGAAACATAATAGCATAGTTCCTTCATGGTTTTATTTGTAAAAACTTTATTCTCTGTTGTTTAAATAAAAAGAGATTAAAAAAAAAAAAACCACCTTTAGCTAACCTAAATATTGCTTCTTTTTGCTATTTTAGAATTAATAAGGACTTCGAGAATGACTGCTTTGGGGGATTCTGGCAATTTCTGAAGATGGACCATGGGACTTGTCAAGTCTTCTCTGAAGGTAAGAGTTAGTTTGCTTCTTTGGAATACATGGAGAACCAGCGACGCTCACCTGTTGCTAAGAGGTTTTCCTGCATCCCTGGTTTGTATGCATTCAAGTTTTCTGTATAAAAAAGGGGCTCAAAAGATCAGATTTGGTGTCATCCTGAAGAAAATAGGCCTCTTTATATTTTTTATCTGAAAGAGCAGTTTTGAAAGTGTCTTAGTATTACTGTGATGAAATATAGTGTAATTGAAGTAGAACCATTTGAGCTAAGAATGGAAGGGGTTCTTTTTCCTAATAATATATTTGCAAAAGGTATGTGCCCAGATCTAGGCAACACTGTGAAGAGATGAGGAGCTTAGTGCATTTAAGACCTTCAGAATTCCCACTTCTTGGAACTACACTCAGAAATAAACATCTTATTAAAGACAGCTAATTTCAGTCCTGTCATAGGATCTTGGTATGTGAAGGTTTGGGAGTTCCCCACCCC
>VWZE01022171.1:9997-29663 GCA_013396675.1 Eubucco bourcierii
CTGGGATAGGACAAGGAGCAATGGATGGAAGCTGCAGCACAGGAGGTTCCAGCTCAACACAAGGGGAAATTTCTTGACTGGAAGGGTCCCAGAGCCCTGGTACAGGCTGCCCAGAGAGGTTGTGGAGTCTCCTTCTCTGGAACCTTTCAAGGCCTGTCTGGATGTGTTCCTGTGTGCCCTGAGCTGGATTGTCTGGTCCTGCTCTGGCAGGGGGGTTGGATTTTATGATCTCTTTGGGTCCCTTCCAACCCATAACATCCTGTGATCCCATGAACCCAAAACTGGCTGATCTGCAGCTGGGCCATGCTCAGCAAGACCTGGGCTGTGTGAGATGTTCTATTCCCCCAAGACATTTTTGTACTGTGCCAGCTCAGGGACTGGCTTTGAGTTCCTTGGTGTGCAGGACAGGCTCTCCTCCTTCCTGTGGCATCTGCCATTGCCTCCTGGGAGACAGGACCCGCTCCTAACTTCATTCCAGCTCCAAGTGAAGCAGTTTGTTGCTGATGGGCTTCAGGCTCCTGTCTCCTCTTCTGTCTCAGGGCTGGTGTCAGGTCTGTCGATAGGAGAGGGCAGCCTTGACAGGAGATAAAGCACGTGCCATGTTTATTGACCGCTGCTTCTGCAGGGGAACTAAACCTTTCCTCCCCGAGGGACTGTCCTGCTGATTGATACTTAAGCAGCCTCTTGCTGTGTGGTTTTTCTCCTCTCTGACAGCGCTTCTGGAGCAGGAGGTGTGGGCAAATGGAGCTGCTGAACGAAACAGACATTTTTCCTGAGCCCCAACCCAGGGCCTGGGAATCCCTGAGATGGGTTTGTGTGATGGTTTGGGAGTTCCCTGCACCACACACACACCACCACACCACCACCACCACCACCCCCGCTTTGTAAAATCCCCCAGACTAGACTCAGCCAGCTGGAAGTTAAGGACTGAAGCTCTATTTACAGCTCAGCACAATGTGCAAGCAGAGATAGACACAACAGACAGGAATAGTTACAGACATAGACAAGTTAAAGGGAATACAGAAACACAACTCCTCTCCCAGAAATCAGAGTCCCCAGGAGGGGCTCCCAACCACCCTTCCACCTTCTCCCCACCCCTCTACCTTACCCCAGGGTCTGGCTTACATGCAAGGTGAGTTTGGAGGATTGGTCAGGGGAGTTAGAAGGAAAGTGGTTAGTTAGGTTAGCAGAGAGATCCAGATCAAGCCAGCAGCTAGAGTGATAGAGACTCTCTGAGTGTCTTATCTATATTTGTGTTCTTGTTCTTATCCATCTCAGCAAGCCTGTGAGTGAAGCAGACATCACCAGTGTTTGCTTTTCACAGCTTATAATATAATTTTTTTTTTCATTAAAGTATTCTAATTAGCCTCAAACCAGCACAGTTTGGGTATGAGCAGGAAATCCCTGATGGGACTGAGAGGAGCAGGACATTGTTTTGCCTGCTGAAGGAAATGAAAAGTGAGGTTTGTACAGCAAGGTGTGCATCCTGCAATAGGAATGGAGCTGAAGGGGCTGTTCAGGCAACTCCAGGCTTGCTGTGGTACTTGTGCTAGGACTGTTTTTCCAGCTTCTCCAGCTTTTTAAGGACCTAGATGCAACAGGCTGAGAAAAACCTTTTGTGTCCTGTGGAAAACACAGCTCAGTTTTTATGGCTGTATCTTGAAAGAAGAACTTTGGGGTACAACAGTCGTCAGGACAGTTCCCATCCCATTTCTCTAACTTGTAATGGAAAAAGCTGAGCAGGGATGTGGCAGCTTTCCCATGTCTGATGTCCCTTTGCATCTCTCCTCTCATCCATTAGATGAAGAACAGGGAGGTGCTTTCCTTCCTGCCACATCACTATGCTCTATAATCCTACCGGGAGTACAAGGCAGGGCTTGAACCCAGAGCTTAAGTAACTTCGAGTGTTAATGATGATCCTTTGAGTGTTAATGATGATCCTTTAAAACCTTTGAGCCTCAAAGGCTCCCAGAGAACCTGACAAGGCACACCCCTGTGAGGTTCACCTTGTTGCCAAAGTACAGCCAGATCTGGGCATGAAGCAACGCAGGGATGAGAGGGAAGAAGCTGCCTCGACACTGCGCAAGCTGCTGGGGAATATGGGGAAGGATCCACCTGCAATGGTCCTGCTCGTTTTGGGTCGAAGTGTGAGGAACTTATAGCTCAAGCTGGGAAGATCCAAGATGGTCCTACCCCCACAGACATGCTGCTCTGGCAAATGGGGCCCTGCAAGACATCACTGATGTGAGTTCTCCTGTCCTGGCCCCAACCTTTGGGTACAAAGCTCCCTGGAGCCATCATTGCTCTGCTCCACAGGCTGCAATGAGACCCTGGTGCCACTGGCAGGAGCTTAGCACATCTTCCAGCAGTTTTGGTTTTTTGATTTTTTTTCTTTTCCTCTTCTCTCCTCTCCTCTTAAACTTTCCATGAGGAGAAAGAGAAGCACTGGAGGAGAAGGCTCTATAAATCAACCTGCTTTATTGCCATGCACTGTGAAACTACTGCTGCATTTCACCCTGGAGATGGCTGCATTTCCGTGCAGGATGAATTGATTTCTCTATACCAAAGGTCAGATCTTGAGCTTCTGACTTAGTTCTTACTTAGTCCCTACAAAGGCAAAATCCCCATTGAAGCCAGTGCTTGCGTATCAGCCTCTCTATAAATAACACAGAACTGAGTGAAAGCCTAAGCCAGGCTCTGAAGCTTGCAAAGTGCTTGGGGATCCTTGGAAACGGCTGGTCCTGGGGTAACTTCTGATTTTTAGCAGCAAAGGAAAGAACAGAGGCTCTGCTGACAAAGTGGGGAGGCTTTTTCTCTTCCTTTTTCAGCTCTTCTGCAGCCTGACTTCCTCTCTTTGACAGAGGAATCCCTGAGAAGTGCAACCTTGCTCCGAGCTGTTTGGTCTCATCACCTCACAGGGGCTTTTTAGCGCTGGGAGGATTCATGTGGGAGGAGGGAGTGCAGCAGGCAGGCAGATGAGATGTCTGGCATTCCCCTTGCCCTCTGCATTCCCTTGCTCGCTCTATTGCTGTAGCCAGCCCTCTCTCCGAGTTGGGTTTTCTTCTCCCCAAGGGAGGCAGTTAGCGTAATGAGCTGAGGCTCCCCTGATTGTTCGCGGAGATGCAGGCAGTGCCCCATCTCGCTGCTGGCCTCGCCTGGATCCTGCCAGATAAATCATGCCGATTTAAAATTGATCGTTCTGGGATGTGGAAGAAAGTGGAGTGGGCGGATTTACCCCATTAGGGTGCATTGATCACCATTACTGCGTGTAATCAGGGTTAATCTCAGGATTAATTGGGGGGATTTGCTGATGGAAACGATCGGCAATTTGTGTTAGTTACTGCTCTATTCGCCCCTAATGGCTTAATCAGATTACAAATTAAAAGTGGCTTCTTCCAGAGAATCTCCCCGGACTCCAGCAGGAGCCCGAACAGGAGGAGAGAGAGGCACATCCAGAGCATATGGTTTGCACTTCTGAGTTCAATTACCCAGCCAGGAGGAGGGATGGAAGAGCCTCCACAGCACCCACAGCAAACCCTGGACCAGGGAGGGGAGAGAACCCATGGCCAGGGTGCCTGTTGTGAGCCTTGGGTGCCTGCTGTGAGCCTTGGGCGCCTGCTGTGAGCCCTGAGTGCCTGCTGTGAGCCCTGGGTGCCTGCTGTGAGCCCTGAGTGCCTGTTTTGCCTTTGCTAATTGTGAGCTGGGAATAAAAAGTGCAAGTGGGGAGATGACATTACTGGGTTTTCTGGAGGAAAAAGGAAAAAGTCCAAGGGGGGAGATGATATTAGTGAGTTTTCTGGAGGGAAAAGGAAGGGCAACCAAACCCCTCTGACTTGTGCAAGGATGCAGAGCTGGGTTGGGTGGCTCTCTGCACACTGTCACCATGGCCTGTGCAAGGATGCAGAGCTGGGTTGGGTGGCTCTCTGCACACTGTCACCATGGCCTGTGCAAGGATGCAGAGCTGGGTTGGGTGGCTCTCTGCTCACTGTCACCATGGCCTGTGCAAGGATGCAGAGCTGGGTTGGGTGGCTCTCTGCACACTGTCACCATGGCCTGTGCAAGGATGCAGAGCTGGGTTGGGTGGCTCTCTGCACACTGTCACCATGGCCTGTGCAAGGATGCAGAGCTGGGTTGGGTGGCTCTCTGCACACTGTCACCATGGCCTGTGCAAGGATGCAGAGCTGGGTTGGGTGGCTCTCTGCACACTGTCACCATGGCCTGTGCAAGGATGCAGAGCTGGGTTGGGTGGCTCTCTGCACACTGTCACCATGGCCTGTGCAAGGATGCAGAGCTGGGTTGGGTGGCTCTCTGCACACTGTCACCATGGCCTGTGCAAGGATGCAGAGCTGGGTTGGGTGGCTCTCTGCACACTGTCACCATGGCCTGTGCAAGGATGCAGAGCTGGGTTGGGTGGCTCTCTGCTCACTGTCACCATGGCCTGTGCAAGGATGCAGAGCTGGGTTGGGTGGCTCTCTGCACACTGTCACCATGGCCTGTGCAAGGATGCAGAGCTGGGTTGGGTGGCTCTCTGCACACTGTCACCAGCAAAAGCAGTGCTCAGGTCAGTTTGTCGTGGGAAAACATTTCAGGAGGGAGGAGGAAAAATTTAAACTTGGAGCAAACCATTTCAGTACTGGGTTTGTAGCAAATTAAGGCTGAAGAGCTGAGGCTGGTTAAAGTAATGATAGAAAAAAGATCCAGTGCTGGAACAGGATTCATCTAGCAGCAGCTGAGCTGAGAGCATCTGAACTCTATTAGTTTAGTAGATTACAAAGCCAGAAGGTTCTGCCTGTGAACATCTTGGCTGAAAAGGATGCAGGAGAGGAGTCCTGCAACAGCAGCAGTCACCTGGGGATCCACCACCCACGGAACAGGCCATGACTGGGAGAAATTAGGAACTGTCAAGCCTGGCTCTCCTGTGAGAAGGCACAAAATAGATCTTTTATTTGGAAGCCAGTTCTTATCAATTGACCTCAGCAGATGGAGCTGGTTGTAAGTGGGGAGGACTTGGCCTCACCTCGTTCCTAATCTGCACTGGTATCGATCGAGTCTTTGATAGGTGGCAGTCAGATATAAGTGCTGGAGATTTATTTATTCAGCTATTTATAAAGACATTAGCAAAGCTGAGTGGGGAGGGGAAAAAAAAATAAAAAAAGCAAAGTGAATGTTTCAAGTGGCTGCTGACAACTCAGAGCAGTTTAATAAATCACTTGTAATAAACTGCTTCACGTGTGCTGAGAAATGCCACTGACTGCTCTAATAAGCTGTTCATGATGAAACAGGCAACACTTCAAGAACAGAAATTCACTTGTGGGGCTCGTTGCTGTGTGCTGGCTGTTCCCTGCTGTAAATTCCTCGCCAGGTATGTCTGTGTCGGGTTGTGCTATCCAGACTGCGTATAAATCTGCTGCTGAGTCTGTAACTCACGGGGAGGGCATCTCTGCCAGGAGCTGCTCCTCATCAATTAGGAGCTGCACAGGAAGGGGTAGCCCATTCCTCATTCCTGGTGAACACTCCCCTTGTCTTCCATAGCATCCTTATCTCCTGTCCAGCTATCAGAGATGAAGCCCTTCTCTAGGGAGCTGTGGGGTATTGCTATAGCTCTGAAGACCTCATCTCCTCTAGGAGTACGGAAAGTCTTTCCCTGCTTTTAGCAAACCCAGCAGAGGCAGCTGCTGCCTGTGGCTGTTTCCAAGCCCTTGAATCTCAGCATGGTGGGGGTGGGAAGGGATTTCTGGAGTTCATCCAGTCCAATCCCTCTGCTAAAGCAAGGTCACCCACAGCAGCTTGCCCAGGATCACAATGTCCAGATGGGTATGAAACATCTTCAGAGAAGGAGACTCCATAAGCTCTCTGGGCTCTGGTACCCTCACAGCAGAAGTTTTTCCTCATGTTCAGAAGGAACCTCCTGAGATCCAGTTTGTGCCCCATTGCCCCTTGTGTCACTGGGTACCATTGGAAAGTGTCTGGCCCCATTCTCTTATCCTCCACCCTTTAGCTATTGATGAGCTTTGATCAGATCCCCTCTCAGGCTGCTCTTCTCCAGGCTAAACAGCCCCAAGGCTCTCAGCCTTTCCTCCTTACAGAGATGCTCCAGGCCCCTCAGCATCCTTGCAGCCTCCACTGGACTCTTTCCAGTAGTTCCCTGTCTGTCTTGAACTGGGGAGCTCAGAACTGAACTCAGCATTCCAGATGTGGCCACACTAGGGCAAAGCAGAAGGGCAGGAGAACCTGCTGAGCACTCTTAACGCACCCCAGGACAACGTTGGCCTTCTTGGCCACAAGGGCACATTGTTGGCTCTTGAGGAACTTGTCCACCAGCACTCCCAGGTCCTTTGTAGAGCTACTTGCCAGCAGGTCAGCCTCTCCTGTACTGGTGCAGGAGGTTATTTCTCCCCAGGTACAGGACTCTACACTTGCCCTCGTTGAGCTTCATGATGTTTCCCTCTGCCCAGCGATGCAGTTTGTCCAAGTTGAAATGCAGCAGCTTAAGGGCAAAGGTTGATACCAAGGATGGCTTTAAAAGAAGCTGAAATGTGTGTTTAGCCCAGTCTGGATGGCAGGTCTGTGAGGGTGCAGGTCACTGGTGCTCAGCAAGTCTAGCAGCAGAGCCAAGCAGCAGCTCAGGCACTCACAGTCAGGGATTTTTAGATGTGTTTCAGCCCTGGAGTTTTCCTGCTTCTGAAATCCATTGGGAAGCAAGACCTGCTGTGGTAAACTCTGCAGCATTGATCTGCTTGCCACACCAGAAAGCTCAGGACAAAGCCACCTGTCCTTGCTGAGCCTGTTAGACCCAGAGGGAAAAGGAAAACTTCTATCTTTTTACTACTATTTTCCCTCCTTGACTTGGCTTTAATTTGGGGAGCTGCAGACTAGACTGATGTCAGCTTCAGAAACATCAGGCATGGTTCTGTCTATCCCAGAGTATGAAAAGGTGGAAAAAACCTTCTGTTCACAGGGGAGCAAGAGAATCTGACCTGCCTTTGAGTGCTGCTTTTGCTGTTGGGTTCCTCAGGCTGCGTGATGCTTCAGAGGGGCTTTGTGAGGCACTACCATACACCTGATGTGGTTTTAATGTATGCTGCTTCATGAATGCCAACAGAAAAGGGAGGAGATGATCATTGGAGGCTCCTTGTTTTAGCTTGGATGCCAGCTAAGGATTCCAGTGGCACGGTTCAAAAGGAGCTGTGGCCATAGAGTGGTTCCTGGAAGGGAAAAAGGGGGAAGCTCTAAAATAATAAAGTAAAATAAAACGATTAAAATAAATAAAAAAATTAATTTAAAAGGTTAAAAAAAAATATTAGTATGGGGTTTTTTTTGGTTTTGGTTTTTTTTTGCATCTAGACCCTACCATATGGCTGTAAGAGAAGCAGATACCTTTTTCTCTCCTCCAAGCATTGGCTTTGAGAAGATTCCACTGCGCCTGGGTTGCTCTCCTCTGCCAGGTGCAATTCCAACACCCCTTGGCAAGAGCTAGTGGGGCTGCTCTGCTCTTTGGGTTTGTTTTTTTGTTTTTCCTCTTTCTTTATTAAAAAAAAGCTCCAAATACAGACAACCTTGCTTTGTTCAGAGCTTTATTCAGGCTTCTGCTCACTCCCTCTGAGAAAGGCCTGACGTTTGTATCAGCTGCTCCTGACTTTCCCACTCCTTAGCCATCTCCAAGTGCTCCCACCTGGATCTTGCACCCAGCTTGCTGCGTGTCTGCCCACATCCTTCTGCAAATAACCCACAGCTCCACACTTGTAATCATTTAATCTCTCTTGCAGGCAGCCAGGTAACCTGCCACCACATGCTGATTGCTGCCTGCCAACCCGTGCCTGAGGACTCTGCCATGCAATTAAGCAAACCCACCGCAACATGGCTGGGGAGGCACTGGAGGTGATTTGCCCTCAAGAAGAGGATTTGCTGGATAGTGGGAAAATCCCCCCCACCCCCCAAAAAAAAAAACTGTCAGTGAACTTCTCTCTTGCAAGTGGTTCCAACTCCTTGCAGCTTAAGTTGGGAGGGAGCCTGAGTGTTTTCTAGGACAGCAGGTTGGTCAGGGAGACTTCATGGGTGGGAGTGCTGATCTGCTTGGGAGTAGGAAGGATCTATAGAGGGATCTGGTTGGGGCTGGACTGATGGATTGAGGCCAGCTATATGAGATTCAATGAGGTCAGCTGCTGGGTACAGCATGTAGGTTACAACAAGCTCATGAACACTCCAGGCTGGGGTAGAGCAGCTGGGAACTACCTGGTGGAAAAGGATCGGGGGTGCTGGTTGACAACAGCTGAACATGAGCCAGCAGTGTGCCCAGGGGGTCAAGAAAGACAACAGCATCCTGGCTTGGATCAGCAATGGTGTGGCCAGCAGGACCAAGGCAGTGGTTGTCCCCTTGTACTCAGTGCTGGTGAGGCCACACCTTGAGTACTGTGTTCAGTTTTGAGCTCCTCACTACAGTAAAGACACTGAGGTGCTGGGGCAGGTCCAGAGAAGGGCAATGAAGCTGGTGAGGGGTCTGGAGCACAGGTCTTGTGAGGAGCAACTGAGGGAGCTGGGGTGGTTTAATCTGGAGAAGAGGAAGCTGAAGGGAGACCTCATTGTTCTTTACAACACCCTGAAAGGAGATTGGAGCCAGGTGGGGGTCACTCCCTTTCCCAAGGAAAAAGTGACAGGACAAGAAGAAACATCTGAAGTTGCTCCAGAGGGAGGTTCAGATTAGACATAAGGGGAAAAAAAAATAATTCCCCAAAAGCGTTGTAAAGCCCTGGAACAGGTTGCCCAGGGCAGTGGTGGAATCTCCATCCTTGGAAGGATTGAAAAGAGTTATAGATGTGATGTTGAGGGACATGGTTCAGCAGCAGACTTAGCAGTGTTGGGTCAATGGTCAAGTTTGATTTTTAAGGTCTTCTCCAGCCTAAACCATTCTGTGATTCTATGTCCCTCCAATGCTGCAAGATCTCCCTCAAGCTACTCAAGTGTTTCACCACCTTTCCCCTTCCTCTGCCTCACAACAGCTCGTGATTTGTAATGGCATAGATGAGTCAAAACCTCTTTCCTCCCACTGTTGCACTGCAGTGGTGGTGGGATGAGGAGGAGCATGTCTGAGGGTGGCTAAGCACTCCTTTTGCCCCCAGAGGATTGTGTCCCCAGCCAAGGAAGTCTTTGGGCTGCCCACTTAGTGGGTGAGCCACACATGTGGCTGGCTGTGATTATCACTCTTTCCCTTTGGGGGAAGTTTAAGAGAAAGCACTCAGAAAACAGTCCTGGTCCTTGGCAAGGTGGGTGAAGACCCAATCTTAGAATCAAGCAGGTTGGAAGAGACCTCCAAGCTCATCCAGCACAACCTAGCACCCAGCCCTAGCCAATCAACCAGACCATGGCACTATGTGCCCCATCCAGGCCTTCCTTCAACACCTCCAGGGACAGTGACTCCACCACCTCCCTGGGCAGCCCATTCCAATGCCAATCACTCTCTCTGGCAGAACTTCCTCCTAACATCCAGCCTGAACCTCCCCTGGCACAGCTTGAGGCTGTGTCCCCTCGTTCTATCGCTGGTTGCCTGGGAGAAGAGCCCAACCCCACCTGGCTACAACCTCCCTTCAGGTAGCTGCAGAGAGCAATGAGCTCTGCCCTGAGCCTCCTCTTCTGCAGGCTGCACACCCCCAGCTCCCTCAGCCTCTCCTCACAGGGCTGTGCTCCAGGCCTCCCCCAGCCTTGCTGCCCTTCTCTGGACACCTTCCAGCACCTCAACATCTCTCTTGAAGTGAGGGGCCCAGAACTGGACACAGCACTCAAGGTGTGGCCTGAGCAGTGCTGAGCACAGGGGCAGAAGAACCTCCCTGCTCCTGCTGGCCACACTGCTCCTGTTGCCTCTTAACATTGTTCAGCTGCTCTCTGCTTCCCATGCCAGCCTGGTTGCTGTTAAATGGAGCCTCACAAGGTCAGGAGAGCCAAACAGCTCCTAAATTAGCTAAAGCATTAATCAGGTCCCATTTGGATTAGTGCAGGGTGTGTACACCATCACCCTCCCCTCCATAAATCAAGCTGATTTTGTATCTTCAAGGCTTCTCTGGAACCCTGTCCTCTCTCTGCCCCACCCCCTTTCCCAGTTGCTGGTGACAAGTACACACAGCTTAATTGGTTGGCATGGGAAAGGGTTGACATTAATTGGCTGTGTTTGGCATGCAGACTCCTTGCTGTGCCTCCCAGGGATCTTATCAATCCCAACTCGGAGACCAGCAGCTCCTGAGTGTGGCTGCCAGTTTTGATGGGGTTTGATTCTTTGCTGCTGCTGCTGCTGATTGAGGTTTTGTTTGGGGTTCATGGCTCTTTGGCTCAGGAAGAGGAGTTTTCCCAGCTGACAATTCCTACTGGGAATACAGAGGTGGAAGGGATCTGCAGGAATTACCTCCCCGTGAGTGGGAGGGAGGGGACACCTTGCTCGTGGATGAGGTGCAAGGGGCATTGGAGTCCTTTTGGGTCCAGGATGCAGCTCCTGGAAGCAGCTAGTGAGTGTTGATACCCCAGTAACTTCTGTAAATGGTTGAGCTCTCTTCTCACCTGCATTTCCCTCCTGTTTGTGGCAGCTCATGGTAAAGGCCAGGGGTGGCACAGCTAAACTGCCACCTCCCAGAAAGGAAGGTCTCTCTCCCACCTTTTCCAGCTCTCTCCCACTGCTCCAGCTTTGCAGGGCAGGGGCTGAGGCCAGGGGTGGAACAGCTGAACTGCCACATTCCAGAAAGGTAGGTCCCTATCCCTCCTTTTCCAGCTCTCACCCACTGCTCCAGCTTTGCAGGGCAGGGGCTGAGGCCAGGGGTGGAACAGCTGAACTGCCACATTCCAGAAAGGTAGGTCCCTATCCCTCCTTTTCCAGCTCTCACCCACTGCTCCAGCTTTGCAGGGCAGGGGCTGAGGCCAGGGGTGGAACAGCTGAACTGCCACATTCCAGAAAGGTAGGTCCCTATCCCTCCTTTTCCAGCTCTCACCCACTGCTCCAGCTTTGCAGGGCAGGGGCTGAGGCCAGGGGTGGAACAGCTGAACTGCCACATTCCAGAAAGGTAGGTCCCTATCCCTCCTTTTCCAGCTCTCACCCACTGCTCCAGCTTTGCAGGGCAGGGGCTGAGTGAGGAACCTTTTCCTGTATGAGATCTTTCTGTGCAAGCCCTTCCTGAGTGTGTAGCCTAACTTTAGTTCAGTCCATCCTCTCCATGGGTCTAGGGTTAGAAAATGAACTGCCAATTACCATTTTGTGAGCCATGGGTTTGTGTGGGGACAGACCTCTCAGGTCTCTGCCGAGTTTCAACAGGCAGCTAACTTATTTTGAGGGGCAAATTCAATTCCTAGTCCTGATGATTTTCACATCTCTCCCTTTACCTGATTAATTCTTAGCTCATCTTCATAATTAACTGTGAAAGACAGCAGCTGTCCCTCCTCTCCAAACAGTCTTTTCCCCATCAGGGAGCAGTACTTGTGGTGGGCTGAACAGGACATTTCTGGTAGCTCTAACTATAAAAACCATAATTTGATGCTGGTTTTATTACCTGGTTATGACTGTCTGCTTTGGCTGTTCTTACTTAATGGGGTCCTAAATGGCCATGCAGCCACCTCAGCGATGCTGCATTGGTGTCAGTGTCTGCACTTAATGATGTTTATAGAATCTCAGCATGGTGGGGGGTTGGAAGGGACCTCTGGAGACCATCCAGTCCAACTGCTAAAGCAGGGGCACCCAGAGCAGCTCTTCCAGGACCGCAATGTCCAGGGAGGTTTGGAATCTCTCCAGAGAAGGGGACTCCACAACCTCTCTGGACAGCCTGCTCCAGGGCTCTGGCACCCTCACAGGAAAGAAGTGTATCCTCCTGTTCAGATGGAGCCTCCTGGGCAATCAGGCCTTTACAAAGGTAGTTCAGGTGGAAGGAGAAATAACAAAACTTTGGAGTGCTAAGCAGAGCTGTGTTGGGGAGCTGGGAAGAAAATGGATGTTATAAATGCCCAGCCAGCAAGCAAAGTTTCATTTAAAAGTTTAGATTTATTCCTCCATCACAAAGTCCATGGAATGCAAGCCCTGCCCTGGCAGTGGAGATGACCATGGGATTAGAAGTGAGAACAGAGCATTCCTCCACATCTTGTAGTGGATACAGTCCCACTTGATTAAATTTCCCTAAGTTATCACTCAAGTAATGAAACCACCTCCCCTGTGAGCAGGACGGCTGCAGGCTCAGAACACACCTGAAACCCTCCTCTCCATCCTGGACCTGCAGCCTCCCTGCTGAAGTCTGGAGATCTCTTGCTGTGGCCAACCCTTGCTCTGAAGACACAGGATGCTGTTCAGCAAACCTCAGAATATCCCCTCTCCTGTGGCTTTCCCAGAGGGAGAAGGCATCTTGACATAAGTTCGCTGTTGGGAAGTTTAAGAACACAGAGCTTAGGTTTTCTTTTATCAACATGATCCCCTGCAGCACGGAGCTGCCTCTCGCTGCAGTGTTTATGTGCTCCAGCTATTTGCAGGATGCTGTCATCTCTCTCTTCAGCTTCAAGTAGGGCAGATGCTGCTCTTTAAACATTTCTGCCTGGATTCCTTCAGCCTCTAGACCATTAGAGCCTCCCCTTAAACTCTTCTCGGCGTATCAATATCTCTTCTCGCAATTACATGCTTAAGGAGCGTGCAGTATTCCCTTGTTTTAATGCACCCTCTCCAGCCCACTGTAAGCACACAGCAACATGTCTGCAGAAAACAAGCCCAAAGCCTTCCTTGGGAAGCTTTCCACTCCATCCACAATTATCTCTCTCGGGGGGGAGAATGAGAAAGAGCACATGCTGCAAGTGACAGGCTCTCGGCATCTCTCGGAGCGCTCTTGGACCGCGTTCAACAGCTAATGGCAATGACGGCGGAAGGACGAGCGAGGCAGCAGGGTGGGCTCAGCCTCAGCCTGGCCTTGGGGCTGCTGCCTCAGCAGGGAGATGGGAATGGGAACTGGGCTTTGGGTTAAGGTGAAACATGAGCAAACAGGTGCAACCCTCAGAGGCTGCACAGACCCGCGCCAAAGGAGCAGGTGGCACGAGGGTTATCTTCTTCTGCTACAACTTCAAAGCACAGGTCCTGTCGCCCAGCGTGCACAGAGCAGGGGGCAGCCATCCATCCCCTGTCAGCAAACCTTCCCTGACACAGCAGGTGACAGTGCTCAGCAGGAACCAGAGTATTTTGGGGTGGAAGAGACCTTTACAGCTCATCTACTCTGCCCTAGTGAGGTCACATCTGGAGTACTGGGTCCAGTTCTGGGCTCCCTAGGTCAAGAGAGACAGGAAACTATTGGAGCGTTCAGTGGAGGCTATGAAAATGAGGAGGATCCAGAGCATCTCTCTGGCAAAGAAAGGCTGAGAGTTCTGTGGTTGTTTAGCACAGAAAAGAGCAGACTGAGAGGGGATTTGCTCAGTGCTGACCGAGAGTTAAGGGGTGGGGGATGAGAATCATAGAATCATAGAATCATAGAATCATAGAATGTCAGGGGCTGGAAGGGACCCCAAAAGATCTTCTGGTCCATCCTCTCTGCCAGAGCAGGACCACCTAGAGCAGATCACACTGGAACGCATCCAGAAGAAGTTGGGGCCAGACTCTTTTCAAGACAAGGGCCAATAGGCACAAACTGGAACCCAGGAAGTTTCATCTGAAAGTGAGGAAAAACTTTCCTGTGAAGGTGCTGGAGCCCTGACCCAGGGTGGCTGGGGAGGCCGTGGAGCCACCGTCTCTGGAGAGATTCCAAACCTACTTGGACATGGCAAGCCAGGGCAACCTGCTGTGGGTGACCCTACTGCATCAGGGGCTTGGACTGGATGATCTCCAGAGGTGCCTTCCAACCCCCACCATGCTGAGATTCTGAGATTCTGTAACTTGAGGTGACCCTTTCCTCCCCTGGAATCACAAACAGCTCTCAGTTGAGTTTTACAATGTGATGCAATCTGGTTCCATTATACTACTCTCTGTTGCGGGGTTGTTTGGGGTTTTTTTGGTTGGTTGGTTTGGTTTTTTTCCTATCAAATCTTTTTTTATTCAACAGTGTTGCTTTTGTAATGCAGAGATGCTATTGCAGATGAATGACCGGGCCTGAGCATTCCAAATGGCTCATTAGGAATGAGAATGCTTCCCAACAGGAGAACTGAAGGTACAAGGAGGGAGTTAGGTCGGAGCAGAGAGGAGAGAGATCTCAGAGTGTGGGACCCTGCTGATTTTGCCCAGCTGACACAGAAGCTGATCTTGCAGATCTCTTCCTCTTGGAATAATCCAAGAGCTGCATCAGGTGAGATGCTGGGACTCGAGCAGGAGTGTCTGCTAACTTTTGAGCGAAGGTCACTTGTTTTTGTTAGGAAAGTTGTCAGAGCAGCTTCTTTTCCCCCTGATCCAGGGGAAAACACCACGGCAAAGGGTAAATCTCTCCCATTCCCCCCACCCCATGCAATTAAGGAGGGTTTTGTTCTCAGCCTTGGCAGTGTGGGGCCATCTGCGTCGGCTGCAACAGGTCTCACTCTCCAGCTCCTCTATTTAATTGCACTTCCATTGGCAAGTGAATCGGCGGCTGCATGTGTTTCAAATGAACTCTCCACTTCAGACTGGTTTTACTGATCACCTTTGTCTGATTGGCAATTAAAGCCCTTTTCAGCTGAGGGAGAACTAGGACCAGTGTTTAGGCGTCCATCTCCTTCCTCCTTCAGCTCTTCTTCCTCCCCCTCCTCCTTCTTTTGCATTCCCTAATACTGCCTCCATTCCTTATCCATTGCAAAAGCCCCAGTGTGGAATCGTTTGTCTCCTCCCTCGAAGAGAGCCACGTCTTTTGGGAGACCATCTGGGTTTTTCCCTGCTGAACAGGGCTGTCTCCAGTCTTGCCCAATTTTTAGGTGCTTGTGGGGAATATAAGAGACAAGGAGGAAAAAAAAAAAAAAAAGGGAAAGGAGATTGAGAGCAAAGGAGGGTGAACTTAGCCCCGTGGTAAATCCATCCCTGAAGCTGTGGTGCGAGCAGGAAATGATCTCTTAACACTGTGCACCTGCATCCCTGGGAAGAGCATCCAAAAAGGGGCCCAAGCCCACGGCAGGGTCCACAGGAATGGTGCTCATGAGTCCAACTGCAGGGAGTTTTAAAACTCCTTGGCCAGCTTCAATCCTCGCTCGGCTTCTGGTTCCTGCCTCCTCGTGCCTCTGCCAGATGCGCTCTCCCCTTCCCTTATCCTCCAGTAAATGAATCCCAGCGCTGTTGGAAAGGATCGAGGCAGCAGCCCTGGAAGCTGGGGGCCACCTCGGCGCTGAGATGCTGACAGCATCTTGGTACCCTGCACAAATGCGCTGATGTGTTTGCAATGCCCACTACAGTGCTGGCACCTGGAATTGTGCTGCTGCGAGGCTTCCAGTAACCAGATCGGGTCTGGAAGCATCAGACTCGGGTTCTCGCAGCTTTCCCATGCCAGAGCTCCTCATCAGGAAGAAATAAATGCGTACACAGATGCAAAAGGCTTTATCCAGAATCTGGGATGGCTGCTCCTAGCCCCGGCACGGAGCCTCCCTGGCTTAACCCCACACAGCAAAAAAGTGTAAGAGGCTGAGACGGAGACACAGCAACAGGATCGAAACCAGAGCAGGAGGGAAATAATCTGCCCAGGCAGGAATCCAGCCGGGCTGCCGGGAGCTGGGGTGGGTGGCAGCGTCCGTGCCCTCGTTACAAACCGGGTGAGGCTGACGATGCGTCTGGCCCAGGTTCCTCCCGAAGCACAGGTCTTACAGGTCCGCTGGCTCCTCCGTGCAGGAGGGACACCAATTAAAGCACCCTCAAAGACCCAGCAGCGCTCAGGGTTTCCCCCAAGCCTGGAGTGTTTGAAAGCCTGGGAAGGTGCAAGTGAAAGCGCAGCAGAAAGAAGGTGATTCCCAGCAAAGCAGGCGCGCCCCGTTTGGAGACAAACACTCCCTTCGCAGCTTTGCCAGGGAATTCACCTGCTCTTTTCCATATGGAGCAGCGCCTGACCTTCTCAGGGAAGCACCCCTCACTCCCAGCTCAAACGCTCTAAGGATGTGACCACTTGCAGACAAGTGTCCTGCCCGAGCTCAGCACTGTAAACATGAGCTGGGGTCAGCGTATCCAAATTTTTTCCTGCTCACCTCCCCACCCGACAGATGCGGAAGAAGAAAGGGGTCAGAGAGCCTTTGGCAGCAGAGAACTAAAGCTTGGAAGAGCCTGAAAGGAATCGCCTGCAGCTGCTGCCGTGGCATGCTGAAAGCCCAGCCATGACACTGCTGCTCGGATTCCAGCGGGATGGGAGAGGTGATTTCTCCAGGCTGGCTTCCCCCTGCCCCACGGGGGGTTACAACAAGGCAATTGCGGGATTTAAATCCCTGATGGTGGGATTAGGCGTTCTTCGGACGGGACTGCTCCACATTCCTTCCCCTTGATTTGCCACTCTCATTTTCTTGACCAGAAACCAGCTCGCTCAGCGTCGCTGGAAGAGTTTACAGCCCAGAGTCCCTTCCCTTTAGCAAGTATGTGCCTTGATTTAAGGCTTTGATTTGAAAGTTATTTTTTACAATAAGAGAAAAGATGGGGCATGCCAAAAAAAGCAGTTTCATAAAATGCTGAACATGACTTGCATTCTGTAATTGCAAACCTGAGAGACTTGGAGTAATTGACATTTTGGATGCATTGCAGAGGATCGTATTTAATCTTGAAAAGCAGGTTCCAGGCAAAGGAGGCAACTGCCAAGCCAAACTCCTGCTCCTCGCCGGGCTCCTACCATAACTCACTTTCAAATCCATTCAGCACAGGCCTGAACCTAAATGTTTACGTTTTTGATTTACTAAGATAACATTCCTGGGTCACCGAAACTGTTTGTCAGGGAAGGGCTGGGAGACAGCCGGAATTAGTGATGCTCCAGCTCAAACCTTGGGATGTGTGACCGCTGCTGGCGTTTCCCTAGCACCTCACAAAGAACTGTGTCCATCTTCCAAGATCTGAGGAGTGGCAGGGAGGTCTCACCATGGATTCGTTAAGGCTGGAAAAGACCTCCTAAGTCATCAAGTCCAACTGTTTGCCATAGACTCATTTAAGGCTGGAAAAGACCTCCTAGATCATCAAGTTCAACTGTTTGCCATAGACTCATTTAAGGCTGGAAAAGACCTCCTAGATCATCAAGTTCAACTGTTTGCCATAGACTCATTTAAGGCTGGAAAAGACCTCCTAGATCATCAAGTTCAACTGTTTGCCATAGACTCATTTAAGGCTGGAAAAGACCTCCTAGATCATCAAGTTCAACTGTTTGCCATAGACTCATTTAAGGCTGGAAAAGACCTCCTAGATCCTATGATCTAGGAGCCTAGAGAAGGCTTCCAGGAGACCTTAGAGTAGCCTTCCAGGATCTGAAGGGGGCTACAGGAAGGCTGGGGAGGGATTATTGACAAGGTCTTGCAATGACAGGACAAGGGGCAATGGGTTTGAACTGGCAGAGGGGAGATTTAGACTGGATGTTAGGAGGAAGTTCTTTCCAGTGAGGGTGATGAGACACTGGCACAGGTTGCCCAGGGAGGTTGTGGCTGCTCCCTCCCTGGAGGTGTTCAAGGCCAGATTGGAGGAGGCCTTGAGTGAGCTGTACGAGTAGGAGGTGTCCCTGCCTATGGCAGGGGGTTGGAACTAGATGACCCTTGAGGTCCCTTCCCACTTTACCATTCTATGATTGTCTGCTGGGCTCTTCATCCATGAGTAGGAAATTGCTGGGGCTGGCTGTGAAGGAAATGTCACAGCAGTGTGACTCTTGGTGTGTATTTTTGTCAGCACACAGCTCGAGTGACTCCCCAAACACGTGGGATGTGGCAGATGCTGGGGGAGCACATCTCCAGTGGCAGCAGTGTGGTGGGGGGAGAGCCAAGCTCATGAGCTAACCCCATGGCTTCTACTTCTCCTCTGTGTACGAGTGCAGCAGCTTCTGTAGAGTATCTGTCCCCCATTATGGTGGTTTACAGCCCGGCTATAAACATTTGCTTCTGTTTGAAATACAACAAATATAAGCGGAAATCTGCTGCCTGCTTTATGCATCCTGGTAAAAAAAGAGAGCAGTTGGAGGTTTTTACAGAGGCCAGCCCTCTCTCCTTGCAAAGCAGAGTGTTTACATGGCTGCAGATTGCAGAGGAGCACACGCTGATTTACAGTGGTGCAAAGGAAAAGAAAGCAGAAAAGGCAGGAATGTGAAAGGGAATGAGACGCCCCTGGCCGATGCAGCCCTGGCACTGCAGCTCCTGAGAGCATCAACTGAGCTACTTTTAAATCAGGCCAAATGTTGAGTTGGTGACTCACGCTGGATAGGGCCAGATACTTGAACTCATCTTCTTAAAGGTCTCCTAGCAGGGCTTCTGGGACCATGAGATGCTTCTTGTGAGTGAGGCTAGCAGCAGCAGTGTGCCAGGTTTGTTTCTTACGTCTGTTATAGCTGCTCCCAGAACTCAGCCAGGACTAGGACGGTGTTGCATGATCTGGACGAGCTGAAGAGCTGGGAAGAAGGGAAGCCCAGCAAGTGTAGAGTTCTGCATCTGGGGAGGAATATCCCCCTGTAGCAGTATGAGTGAGGGGCTGACCTTTTGGAAAGCATCTCTGCAGAGTAGGACCTGGGAGTGCTAGGGGACAAGTTGCCCACAAGCCAGCAATGTGGCCTTGAAGCCAAGAATGACAATGGTGTCCTGAGATGCATTCAAAGAAGTGTGGCCAGCAGGTAAAGGGAGTTTCTGCTGCCCTTTACTCTGTGTTAGTCAGGCCACATCTGGAGTACTGAGTCCAGTTCTGGGCTCCCCAGTTCAAGAAAGACAGGAAACTACTGGAAAGAGTCTAGTGGAGGCTATAAAGGTGAGGAGGAAACAAGCATCTTTCTGATGAGGAAAGGCTGAGACCCCTGGGCCTATTGCAAAAGAGCACTGAGAGGGCATCTTCTCAATACTCATCAATATCTAAAGGATGCAGGATGAGAGGATGAGCCCAGACCCTTTTTAGTGGTGCCCACCAACAGGGCAAGGGCCAGTGGGCACAAACTGGAACCCAGGAGGTTCCATCTGAATAGGAGGAAAAAATTCTTTTACTGTTTGCCAGAGCTCTGGAGCCGGCTGCCCAGAGAGGCTGTGAAGTCTCCTTCTCTGGAGGATTCCAACTGGACATTGTAATCCTGGGCAATCTGCTCTGGGTGTCTCTGCTTTAGCAGGGATCACAGGATCACAGGATCATAGGAGTTGGAAGGGACCCAAGGAGATCATCAAGTCCAACACCCCTGCCAGAGCAGGACCACACAATCAAGCTCAGGTCACACAGGAGTGCAGGCCTTGAAAGTCTCCAGAGAAGGAGACTCCACAATCTCTCTGGGGAGACTGTGCCAGACCTCTGTGACCCTTACAGTAAAGGTAGGTCAGACTGGGTGATCTCCATGCTGGAACCCTGGGATTATTTGGTGCTGTATTCTGGAAATAATACCCTTGACCTAAGAGGTTATAGGGGGAAGGAGCTTCCCTTCCCTTCTTTTGGGGTGAGCTTTCCAGCAGGGCTGCCAACCCAGTTTGGGGATGATTTGGAGGTCAAGGCTGGCAGGATTTGGGAAGAGGTTATTATTTGCCCAGCTGCACATCTTTATTCATAACGTGTCCATTGTTCTTCACATTTTGCATATTTCATTGTGAGGAG